>PVJS01005029.1:29962-47735 GCA_004027185.1 Glis glis
GCAGGGGCGTTCTACCTCCGCGCTACGCCCCCGGCCATATTTTTTTTATGCTTTATTTTTGAAACCGGGTCTCACGAAGTTGCGGAGGGCCTCACTAGGTAGAGAGAGAGAGAGAGAGAGAGAGAGAGAGGAGAGAGATAGATCGATTGATTAATCGATCGATCGTGCGCGCTGAGGTTGGCCGCAAACCCGGATCCTCAGGTCTCCGCCTCCCAAAGTACTGGGATTACATGCGTGCGCCACCACTCCCGGCTGGTTTGATCCATTTTGAGTTTATTTTTGTGTGGGGTGAGAGATAGGGAATCCAGTTTCATTCTTCTACATACGAATATCCAGTTTTTCCAACACTATTTGTTTAAAAGTAGATCCCCTTTTCCCCTTTATTTCTCTCTTACTATCTTCCTTTGTAGCTCAGTGACTTCCTTTAAGGTTACTTTAAGCTGATAACAGCTTAATTTTGCAACAAAACAAAACTCTATACTTTAATCCTACTACCCCCCACATTTTGAAATTTCGATGTCATAATTTGCATCTTTTTATATTGCATATCTCTTACTAAATTCTTGTAATTATAATTATTTTTATCGTTTTATCTTTTAACTTTCATACTAATAATATAAATGATTTACCCACCACCATGACATTATTAGAGTATTCTGAATTTGACTGTGTATTTACTTTTTTACCAGTTTTATACTTTCAGTTTTTTTCATCAGCATCATTTTTTTTCTTTTTCTTTTTTTTTTTTTTTTGTGGTGCTTTACCACTAAGCTATGTCCCCAGGCCTTTTTATTTTGACACAGGGTCTCTCTATGTTGCTCAGGCTGGCCTTAAACTTGGGACCATCGTCCCTCAGCCTCTTGAGTAGCTGGAATTACAGGCACGTGCCACTATGTCAAGCTCAGCATTTCTTATAGGACAGGTCTGGTGATGATGAACTCCCTCAGCTTTTGTCTGGGAAACTCTCCTTCATTTTTGAGGGGCAACTTTTCTGGGTACTGTATTCTTGGTTGGGAGTTTTTTTTTTCTTCAGCACTTTGAATATATGATCCCACTCTCTCCTGGCCTGCAGAATTTTTTTTTAAGAAATCTGCTAAAAGCTGTATTTGGGCTCCCTCGAATGTGATATGTTTTTAATCTCTTGATGCTTTCAGTATTATTTATTTCTCTTTGATCTTCTGATAATGTGATTATGATGTATCTTAGTGGATGTCTCTTTGGGTTGAATCTGATTAGTGACTTCTGAGCTTCCTGCACCTGGGTGTTACAGTCTTTCCCCAGATTTGGAAAATATTCAGCCATTATTTTCTTAAATATATTTTCTAGGTCTTTTTATCTCTTTTTTACTTTAGGCACTCCAATTATGTGAAAGTTCACTTGATGATGTCCCATGATTCCCATGGGCCTTCTTCATTTTTTAAATTCTTTTTTCTTTTCTTATTGGATAATTTAACATGCTGTCTTTGAGCTCACTGATTCTTTTATTTGATCAAGTCAGCTGTTAAAGCTTTTTATTTAAATTTTTATTTCAGTTATTGTATTTTTTCTCTTGAAGCTCCAGCTTTGAAAAATTCTTTCTACTCCTTCATTAAACTTCTTTCTATTCATTGTTTTATGAATTTAATATAATTTTCTATCTGTGTTTCCTTGTAGTTCCCTTTACTTCATTAAGAAAATTTTGTGAATTATTTTAGTCATTTTATAGAACTCCATTTCTTCTGGATCGGTTGCTGAAGGTTTAGTACTTTCTTTTGTTTGTGTCCTATTTCCCTGATTTTTCATGATCCTTGTGTCCTTACATTGATGCCTGAACATTTGAGGGGGTACCCATCTCTTCTGATCTTTACAGGTGTTCTCTGGCAGTGATAGACCTTTCCTACTTAATTCTGGAACTTAATCATAGACCTGTAGTTGCTTCCCATTCTGAGTAAGGCATTATTAACATCAGAATGTGATCATCGCACTAGAACTTAATCACTGGTCAATAATTTCCTAATTTGGAGAATATTTAATGTAAGCACTGGAACTTAATTGCCAACCTACAGTTGGTTCCTGTGGACAATACTTCCTGCAGCATGATGCCACTGGCTTGTTTCTCTGGTCCAGTGTCTCTACTGGCCAGAATGCAGAGAACACCAAGATCTGTGTGCTATTAATTATAATTGACCCCACATGGTCCATCTTTGCTGGCTGCAATGGTTTGAAAGCTCATGTGTTAAAGGCTTAATCCCCAGCTGATAGTGCTATTGAGAGTTGGTGGAACCTTTTGGAGGTGGGGCCTAATGGAAGGAAGTTTTGTCATTGGGAGTATGTCTTTGAATTGGATTTTGGAACCCCTGACATCTTCCTCTCTCTCTTTGTTTCCCGAACACCACAGGCAAGCAGCTTTTCTTTACCACTGACTCCCTGCCATTATGTCTCCTTCATCACAGGCCCCAAAATAATAGAGCCAACTGACCATGGATTCAAACCTCTGAAACCATGATTCCAAATATACCTTTCCTTGCTTCACATTAATTTATTTCAGGTATTTGTCACAGCCACAGAAAACTGACTGACATACTAGCACTCCCAGTGTTTCTTGCGGGATGACACAGAACTGTAGAAGTTCCCAGAATGATGGGGAAGCTGAATTTCATGGCCTAGGGGAATTCTCTGTGTGTAGCACTATTCTATCCTGGGGGAGGGGTAGCAAAGTCAAAGAAGATAGTTCTTACCATTCAATCGCAGCTCTTTTCAATTCTGTGATCCACGGGGCATCTCTGCCTCATTCCTGAGTGTTGGAGTGTTAAGTTGGTATTCTTGCCTGTGGATAGTCACTAGTTGGGTTTTTGTAAAGGGTAATGAAGTCAGGGAAATTCTATTCTTCCATCTTTCTGATGTCACTGAAAAACTATAGGCAGAGAGTGCAGAAATGGAGGTGAAATCCCACAGTCATCAGAAATCTTTATCTTTTCTACCTTACCGTTCCACAGTGCTCAGACTGTAGCTTTCACTGCATGGACCAACATGGCTGCTGGAGATGAAGGAGTAACATTGGCATTATAGGCCTTTTGCATTTTTTGTTGTTGTTGTTCAGTGTGAGTCTCATTAGCTTTTTCTTATTCACTTAAAGTTCTTTTCTCTGTATCTTTTCCACTTGGCCTGAGTGATTGCAGACACTGACCTGAAGTGTCTTGGTGGATCCAGAAATTTGACTATTTCCCTGAACTTAGACATGATTAAGACTTCAACTTCAATGGAATTCTTCATTTCTATGTACATACTCCTCAATAATTCATTCCCTGGTGGCCCTGCTGATTCATACTATTGTCACTCATAGTTGCTGTCTTTGAATGTTAATAAAGAAGAATGAACAGGTTCACTTCTGATGCAAGACATCAAAGTAAAAGGACAGTTAGTACTATACAACCACCCAGCTCAACTTCTGAAAGAGATTCATGGAAGTGTGTGTGGGTGTGTTGATGTGAGAAATTTGCATGTTAGTGGCAATAAAACAATGAAAAGCAAAATTCCAACAAGGCAGAAAGTAAGATAATGGTAACCTTGTCTTCTGGCACAAGGACATTCACTATAGGTATAGGAAGCAACTGTTGCATTGAAGATTTCTGAAAAATGGAGGAAAGTCAACTTCCTTTCAACCTTTTTCCTATCTTAGGCTCTTTCCTGCCTAAAATCAAGGATACTTAAGAGATTGTTGTCACTTAAGTGACTTCCTTTCTGTCACTATGTAGGTCTAGACCCTGCTAGCACATAATCCACAGGCCATCGTATGCTGAACAGCTTGATGCCAAATCTATTGTGAGGACATGAAAGTTGTAGTACCTAATATTAATCTACAATGACCAAATTGGAGGCAAATAAAAGTAATCCCAGCTCATCCAGTTAGGCATTTTAAAGGTTAACCCTCTAGTTCTCTGTTTCCTGAGACATTGCACACATTGTACCTAAAACAAAACCTTTTTGTGAGGCTTAGTGAGAAAATCTATATGAGAGAATTGAAGGAATATTGTACCTGATGTAGTACACTCTTGACAAATATTAAGTTCCTGAAGTCCTCAAGCATCGAACTACAATATGAGTACTTCCTTACCTCATTATGAAAATAATGAAATCAAAGGGGCCAAGAGGCACCGAGGACTGCCAATCTCGAGATGGAAAGAGTTATTAGGACATGTTTCTTTTGCAAAATTAGCATTGCCTTACCATTAAGGCCATTTTCTCCTTTTTAATTATTTTAATCCCAGATTCTTAGTTCAACAAACATATCTATGGGCCAAAAACAAGATGTCAACTCTTTTTTGCTTATAGTTTTGCTAAAAGCCATCTAAATAGTAGTGAAAATGAGAATGAGGACTCTCATTATTTTATTTTGGGTTCTGAATGTCCTGAGCAACTAACTTGCATTTAGGTAAAACTGTGCTTAAAATATATATTGCAATTTAGATATCAACAGTCTCTTGCTAACATGGTCAACATAGGTATCTCAGTCAGCATTTTCACTGCTGGGATCTAAACACCTGACATGCAACACTTAGCGGGGAAAGGGTTTTATTAGATTAAAGATCTGGGGAGGTTAGAGGTCATAGTCCATTTGAGGGCCAGCTTCTGCCAAAGCTGCGCTTTCTCAGAGCATCCTGGTAGGAAGTAGAGATGGCAAGGGCAGAGGGTGAGGGACATATGTAGTCCCCAAGGCCACACCACCGAGGACTCACCTCCAGACTGCCCTGCCTGCGGAGCATGAGGTCTGGGGGACATTTTACTTTCAAACCAGAATGATAGGGTATCATATGTCTATGTGAAACATAATAAATCATCAGGCATATGATCAGGTTCCCAGCTAAATTTGTTAATCCTATGTCTTTTTGTTCTATAAATAAAAGTATATATTAAGCGTGGTGGTGTACGGTTGTGATCCAAGTACTTAGGAGGCTGAGACCGGAGGATCTGAGTTCGCGGCCAGCCTCAGCTACTTAGTGAGGCCCTCCGCAACTTAGCGAGACCCTGTTTCAAAACAAAGAATAAAAAATATATATAAATACTACACATGTGTTAGAAAGTAAGCACAGATTAGTTTATATAGCTGTCCCATTCATTGGCCTTAATGGTATCAATGTGATCCAAGGTATATGTGTCCACATTCCAGAACCAGGACTCTCCACCCTTAATGTTCATCAAACAAGGAAAACTATTCCTCAATCAGTGGTTGTTCACAGGATTTTAACTAAAGCATCAGGTACCATAAACTTTTTTCTCCCCTCTCTTTTAAGTGAAACTGCCTAGCCCAAGAGCCCTTTCCAATGGGAAGTCATAAGTAAAAGTTGTGTTTCATGGAAGAGAGCAGAGCATGTGAGCCCAGAGCAGCTACTACACAGGCTTCAACTTCAAAGTGGTTTACTTTAAAGGAAAGAGGGGAGGCACTTCGATTCTTTCTTGAATGAGGAATACGGAGAGAATGAGGCAGTTGGCAATGAGGGTTGAAGCTCACTGGATGCCGTGTAGTGGAGGGAACTTAGGGTGGTCATGATGAGTCATATGCAAACTGAACTTGTCAGGGACAGAAACAGAAAATAGGAAGCACGGCAAAAATATAGAGTAGAAGGTGTAGAAACCAGTTGGTACCAGAACTGGAAAAAAAAAAGATTCCCAGAGTAAGTCATATTAAGACAAGAGCGATAGAACAAAGTGGTGGACTCATCAAAGGTCTTCAGAGTACCCTTAGACTCAGGGCAGCACTGCACCCTCATGTCCACAAGACTGGTTCCAAGTGTAGCTCTTGGTTGTGCCCACCCCTCCCTACTCACCCCCATGGTATGTTATCTCCCTATCACTCCATGGGTATGCTTAATAAATGCTTCTTTTACTTGAACTGACTTGAACGAGTCTCTGAAATTTGCAACCAAAAAAGATAACTATATATTACTTCATAGGTGTGTGTTCTGCCACATTTAAATATTGAATTTGATCACAGATAAAATAGCCTGTGAACTCTCTTCACCCCCTTTTGTTAAGGCAACACTCCCCTGGCTTGTAGAAAGCAGCACAACAAAGTAGTAATTAGAAATTAGAAGTTTTTTTGACTTTTCACAAATAATAATCACAGTTTTGTCATTCTTCTGCAAATTTGGCTTCATGGTTCCAAGTTTCTCAGTGGGCTTGCTCAATTCTCGCAGAGCTCCATAGCTCATGTGTGTGCATGTGTGCGTGTGCGTGTGTGCGCACGTGTGTGTGTATGTGTGTTTGTTACTGGGGATTGAACCTGGGGCATTCTACCTCTGAGATATATTCTCAGGCCTATTTTTAATTTTGGTACAGGGTCTCACTAAGTTACCATTTACTGGCCTTGAACCTGGAATCCTCCTGGCTTAGCCTCCCAAGTACTTGGATTACAGGCATGACACACTATGCCCAGCTGCCCCTCAGTTTTTTGTTTTGTTTTGTTTTGGTACTTGGAATGGAACCCAGGGGTATTCTACCTCCAAGATACACCCCCAGCCCTATTTTATTTTTTATTTGGAAAAGTTGCTGAGGCTGGCTTCCAACCTGAGCCACTGCACCTCAGATCTTAATATCTTGCTGACTCATGTGTGAAAAGGCCACAGTGAAGTCAGGTGCTGCTTTCCTGTCACCTTTAAATCAAATGTTTTATATTTTTCTTTTTATAAAACTTATATGAGCTACTGGGTTTCGTGGTGCAAGCCTGTAATCCTAGTACTTGGGAGACTGAGAGGGGAGGATTGCAGGTTTGAGACCAGCCTCAGCAATTTAGCAAGCCCCTCTGCAATTTAGCAAGACTGTATTTCAAAATAAAAAATAAGCTGGGTATGGTGGCACATGCCTGTGATCCCAGTATTTGGGAGGCTGAGACAAGAGGATCACAGGTTCAAAGCCAGCCTCAGCAATTTAGCGAGGCTCTCAGCAACTTAGTGAGACCCTGTTTCCAAATAAAAAATAAAAATAGGTCTGGGGGTGTAGTTAGGAGGTAGAATGCTCCTGGGATCAATCTCTGGCACCCCACCTCCTCCCCTCACACGCTAAATAAATAAATAAAGGCTGAGAATATAGCTCAAAGGTAGAATATTGCTAGGTTCAATCCCCTGTACCAAAAATAGAAGTTATATAAGGTTACTAAAAATGGGAGATAGTAGAAGAGTAAAATGAAAAACAAATCATATAATCTCAGAGGAAAAAAATCATAGTTAAAATTTGTAGGTGTTTTACCTTCATTTTGTTGTACGTACTAAGAAACCCTTGTGCTCATAAGGCACAGGCATGGTTCAAGTCTTGTAATTCACTTAGCATGATAGTGTAAACATCTCTCCAAGCTTTAAAAACTTTTTGTAAACATCAGTTTTAATAGCAGTGTGATAGTCTATCAAGTAGGGTTTCATCACTTGCAGTATACCTAATGCTTCTACAGTTTCTCACATTTGTTTACAATATTAGGCTAATATAAATAATTATGCAATGGATATTTAGTCCATGTTTTGGATGATTGTTTTCGGATGGTTTTCTGAATGTGCGGCCACTGGGAACATTTGCTTTAGTATTTATAAGGCCATTTAAAGGCTTTTTCATATTTAGAGACATTTGAGATTAAACAGCTTGTCCTCTTTGGCATCTGATCAACTAACATGAAGAGTAAATGGCTGGATGGATATCATGGAACCTAGTTATCAGATTCTCTGATGACCTAGCCTGCTTGTACTCCTACCAAATTTTGTGGTTGAAGAATGTCTAACCAACTGATTTTCTACCTAGAAAGTCTGACTCAATGAGTTGTCTTGGATCACTCAAGTAGGAGTTTGGTGGATTTGATTTCTGTGTTGGGTCCTGGAAAACTTGGCTATATATCTAAGGGAAACAAAGTCAGCATGCCAAAGAGATATCCGCACACCCATGTTTATTGCAACCCTATTTACAGTAGCTAAAATACAAAATCAACCTACATGCCCATCAACAGATGAGTGGATGTGGTATATATACACACAACATAATATTATTCAGTCATAAAGAAGAATGAAAACTTGTCATTTGAAGCAAAATGGATGAAACTAGAGGACATTGTATGAAGTGGAATAGACCAGACATACATAGACAAGTATTACATGTTTTCTCTCATATGTGAAATTTAAAACAAGTCAACCTGAATGTAGAATAGGGATTGCTAGAGGTTGGGAAGTGGGGGTAAGAAGGTGAATAAAGACAGTCTAGATTTGACCAGTGTACACTATATGCATATATTTAAATATCACACTGTACCCCATGAATATGTATAATTAATGAATGTTAATCAAAAATGAAATTTGAAAAGTGAAAAATGTATCAAAAGTACACACACACACACACACACACACACACACACACACACACACACATAATTTTCAAGAACACTTACTTGGTAGGAGATGGGAGGGGAGCTAGGATTGAGAAGCAAATGCTCTTCCCTACCCAACTGTTTTAATCACCTTTTCATCTCTGTGACCAAAATATCTGACAAGAATGACTTGGAGGAGGAAAGATTTATCTTGGTTCCTGGTTTCAGAGGACTCAGTCTATGGTCAGCTGGCTTGAAGGCAGAAACATGATGGTGGGAGAGCGTGGCGAAGGGAAGTTGCTCAGCTCATAGCACTTGAGGAGAGAGAGAGAGGTGAGAGAGAGAGAGAGAGAGAGAGAGAGAGAGACAGCGCACGCTCAGGGGTTAGAGAGGTGGAGAGCATGCTCCAGTGATCTACTTCCCCCTGCTAGGTTCCACCTCCCAGGAGTCCATTCAGCCATCAATGGGTTGACTCACTGATGAGGTCAGAGCCCTCCTGATCCAGTCACCCCCTAAAAGCCCTGCCTCTGCACCTTGCTGCATTGTCTTCAACACATGAGTGTTTTGAGGGACATTCCAGATCAAAACCATAACACCAATCCCACCTCTGCTTCAATGAGAGGAATTTTACCTTTATTTTCTACAAATTTGCTCTTTGCATAAACTCTTTTTGAAGAAATGGTATTTGTGAGCTGGGGGAAAGAATTCAAATGCTCCATCTTGAGGATAACATAGGTTTGTGAAGCAAAAGTTGAATAAAGCTTAGCCTCCTTCTGAGTATTATTGTAATAATGTGACTTTGAATCATAATCCACTCTGCAAACTATCTGAAAATGCAATTTTAAGGCATGTATCAAAGTATATAAATAGAAATATAGGTGATAAGAGGATTTATGACCTGTCATTAATTTTCTTTTCAGTGTCAACATGTAAATGATGTTTGAAATATCTTGTGTTACAGACATAGGCTCTCCAAGTACAAACCTAGAAATTATATTACTAAAGCACTATGGTACTTATAGCCTTCTAGAACTCTCTCTAAAACAAACAAAATCACTGAAATTACAATGCTATAAAACATCAAGATAACAATAGCATCCCACAGAAAACAGGTCACAGATACAGCAACAGAACATTCAACCTTTCAACAAACACATCCTTAGTGCCTACTTTGTACCATGAGTAGTGATAGATGCTGAGTATACAGTATTAACCAAGGCCCCGTTTCTGTCCTCAGGCACTTGCAGCCTAGTGAAGAAATAAAAATGTGGATAATTGCTAGAATGGAGGTGACTGTGGAGTGGATATGGATAAAAAGTACATGGGAAAAACTTAGAGGAAGAGAAAACTGAGCTGAGAACAGGGCCAGCTTCATGAAAATGTAAACAGTATCCAATTGTTATGGTTTGGATATCGACTATCCCCTGGAAAAGCTCATGTGTTGGCAATGCAAGAATGTTCAGAGGTGAAATAATTGAATCAGAGCGCTAACCTCCTTAGTGAATAAATCCACTGGTGGATTAATAATCTGAATGGACTTACTGGGTGGTAACTGTAGGCAGGTAGGGTGTGGCTAGAGGAGGTAGGTCACTGTGGGTGTGGCCTTGGGGACCATATCTGTCCATGTTTCCTTCCTTTGACTTTCTCTCTCTGCTTTCCATTTGCCATGAACTAGGTAGCTTTCCTTTGTCACACCCTGCCACCATGATGTTTTTGCCTTGGAGCCAGCTGACCATGAACTGAACCCCTGAAACATGAGCCCAAATAAACCGTTCCTCCTCTAAGTTGTGATTGTCAGGTATTTTGGTCACATCAATGGAAAAGCTGACTAAAACACCAAGCCTCATTCTTACAGTACCCCATGCTTGGTTTAATGCTTTACTGTTGCCATCATGAAGTTCTTCATAATTTTTAAATGAGGCCTGAATTTTCATTTTATACTGGGGTCTACAAAGTATGTAGTTAGTCCTTGCTGAGGGGTTTGTCAGGTGATTAAATGGGGGAAAATACTTCAGGCAAATGGAGTTGCAAAAGATATGAACTTGAAAACATGGGAATTATAGTCTATTAATGGTTGACCAGTTTGACTGGGGTTGTGGGCATAGATGGATATAAGGAAAGACAAATCATAGGACTTAGATCTTGAGAGATCTTGAGTTTGTTTTAAAATTGCTTAGGTTTATCTTATGGGAAATTCAAAGTCATTTAAAACTTTTTGTGGAGTGAATAGCAAGGGTATATAGAGTGAGAAAGGTAGCTGACCTAGTACTGAGCTCAGGAGGAGATGCAAACACAAGGCTCAGGCAGGGAAATCGGAATTCATAAAGTACAGTGAAAGGTCACATTATCTGGGGAGAGTGGAATATGCTACCCAAAGGAGGAAGTTTTAATTATTTTTAAATAGATAAGAAATTATGTATATATATATATATATATATGATTCTTTTTTATATATATAAATATATATATAAAATATATATATATATAAGAATCATATATATATATATATATATATATATATATATGATTCTTTTAATGCTGAGATTGAACCTAGGGGAGTTCTACCTCTGAGCTATAATCCCAGCCCTTTATATTTTTTATTTTGAAACGGTCTTGCTAAGTTGTTGAGGCTAGCCTCAAACCTATGACCCTCCTGTCTCAGCCTCCCAAGTACTGGAATTACAAGCATGTGCCACAGGGGTGAGGCTTTGGCATATGTATACATTGTGGAATTACTAAGTGATGCTAAATAGCATATGCATAACCTCATATTTTTGTGATAAAAACACTTAAAGTGTACTCACAGCAATTTTCAAGAAAGCAATGCTAGAGTCACAGTGACTATAGTCACTATGTTATACAATGGATCTTTTGATCTTATTTATCCTGTCTAACTGAAATCTTGCATCCTTTGAATAAGAAGTTTGACAAAGGAAGGGGTGTCCAGCAGAGCAGAGCAGAGCAGTGGCGTTTTTCTTCACTCTGCCCCAGAGCCCACTGCTGCTCTACCCTACCACATGACTTCCTCCTATTGGTTGGGTCTTCTGGCTAAGCGCCTCTTGCTTCCTTTTTGTACATCTCCTGCTAGCTTCCGTTTACAATTCCAGACATCCTGAAGGCACTCTGTCTTTCTGTTTGGTACTAGTTGGTCAAGAGCAGATGGAACCCCAGGGTGGAGGTGGACTGACCACCTTCTTTGATTGACCAACCTGCTTGCCATGATGCCATGACTTTAACCAGAGCAGGCCACTCAGGTGCCATGCTTCGCGTGTCAATCAAAATAAGCACATGGCTTCCCTCTCCTGTGATTTCATGCTGCCTGTCCAGTGATCTCCTTTACCATATATTTTGCTTTGTGTCAGTAGCTCCCTGCTTCCTGGGCCACATGGTCTTGTCTTTCTGCACCCACACTCAGCCTTTGAAATTGATGGTAGAAGAAGCTTCCCTTGGTGCTCCTGAGAACATGTCTTCCTGAACCTTCTGGTTCCTGCATTCCTGGCTTGCCTGGGCCAAGTCTGGGTCCCTGGATCTCAATCTAATGATTACTCACCCAGCTGAAGTCCCCCCACCTGTTTTGTGACCATAACGCTATTACTGTGATGGTGACGGACACTATTTTGTTCTTCCTGGCTTTTCCCCAAAGCCAAACCCTCCTTTATAAATCAATCTTATACGATCTATGGGATGTTTCTTTTTTACACATTGATGTTCTCTCTAGAAGGACCTTTACTGAAGTCTCTTCACGTGACAGCCTGAGAGTGAATGAAGTGAGTGTACTTGGGGTGTGAGGCTTGGAGGAGATAGGACCCTGGGCTCCATTTACTCTGTCACCTGAGTCCTTATACTACATTGTATTTTCTTGAACAATTCATTTCTCAAGTAAAAAAATGCATCTCCACATGGTCTATTTTTAAGCTTTATATACAGACAGATATAAGCTTATATAACACACACATGCTTTATATATGAAGTAGATAATTTCAGGAATCTTTGATTATTTCTCACATACTTATCTGTCAGCAATGTTAAAAGTTTGTTCAAACATGTTAATCCAACACAGACTGAAATGGAAAAAAAATAAAAAGGAAAGACACTGTAGAAAGTCCTGGCAAGGCATGGGGTAGCAGGTGCCTGGTATTCATCTATCTAGACTCGTATGCAGGTCTGGATGTGAGGCGAGTTCTGCCTTCCTAAAAAAGGTTTGGAACTTTTGTGCTAGGAAGGAATGCAAGACAAGATCTTGGTTTCTTAGTATGGACAAGCTTCCTGCTCAGTGGTGGGAGCTGTGCAAAGAAGCTGTTTCAGAGTGTGTATGTGTGTGGGAGGGTACAGGGCCAAGGAGTGGGAGGGGGACCCCGGGACAGACAGAGGCTGTGACAATGGGAGGATTCACTGGGACTTGCCACACCAAGTCTCAGCTGGTGCAGCCACCAGAGGTCATGTCAGGGGCATCTGCTTCTCTGGATTTAGAACAAGAGAAAGGCTATGTTCTCTCGATAATCACTTGCCTGGATAATAATAATTGATAATAATAATAAAACTAGCTCAATCCTGGCTCTTGAGAAGTGACATTATGATATCATCTCTTAGTTCTTCCTATGGTGTAACATACAAGGCAACATACAAGGAAAGTCATCTAGGTTCCCTTCAGTTTGAATTTTTTTCCAATTATAGCTGTCCTCTGGGACTTTTTCTAGTAGCCACAAGGCCAATTATGCTGTCCTTACGTGCATGAGGGGAGGAGGTGGCAAATGCTCCTGGAGTTCTGTATGGACTCACCCTCAGAGATAGCAAAGGGTATGTCCCATGGCCCGGGATCTCATCCTGCCACGCTCCTCTTGGCTCCCATGTGATGAACTCGGGCCTGATCTACAGGGTGTGGGTGTCGGGCTCTGTCTCTGGTTCCTATTTTCTTTTCAGTCACGTGCTTTAGGCTGCTCCTGTTGTAAGATTTGGCCTGTATACTTTTATCTCACCGAACTTTCTTCCAATATCTTTTGTGCATTCATCTAACAAGGGCCCAATTACCAGGCCTATGCAATATTCTCAAAAGGAATTCAGAACATAATTTGACTTAAACAGACAGGTGAGATATATTTGCAGACCTTAAAAATCATGAGTGATTTGCTAAATATCTGATCTTCACAGGGACTGGGGATGTAGCTCAGTGTTAGAGCTCTTGCCTAGCATGTGCAAAGCCCTGGGTTCAATCCCCATTAATCCCCCCCACCCCACCACCACATACACACAAAAGAAGCAAAATAAATATTCTAAAGTTTCACAGGACATCTCTTGATTTATACAAATAAGTAGAATTATTCTCAAATTATCTATAGTCAGATCAGTCAGTCTCTTAAACATAATAAATGACTGCCAGTGAGTGAATTATCAACCTTGAAGTTTTAAAATTTAATGATGTATTTATTATAGGATGATGCCTTTGATAAGAATGTAAGACATTAGCTTTGCAAACAAGAGAATGTATTAATATTTTCCACTCACTGATTTGTCAAAGAAGAGTCTACCCCAATGCCCTGTTCTTGTTCATGTATGAAATAAATCATAAGACAGAATGTAGAATGCAAAATGCTGGCGTCTAGCTCAGTAACTAATAGTCAAAACTGACTGAACTCGTACTTGGTAGCAAAGCTATTTCCTATCCTATGAAATGGGGCAATCAGATTTCCATCATTTGTTAAATCCCTTTTAAACTCCCAGTTGAGAAGCACTGTGTAAGTGTAAAATCCCTATCCTAACAAAACAAATTTCTCAAATTCAGGATACCCATGACCAGATGCAAAGTTTAATTCTTCTTTTTTTAATGCAATGCTGGGGACTGAACTCAGGGCCCTACACATGTTAGGCAATGCTCTGCCACTGAGCCACACACCTAACCCCTAAAGTTTAATTTTTGAGGTGATGATGTCATCTATACGTATGAACTTAACTTATTTGCATGACCTACTCCATAAGGCAACTGAAAAACCAGCCATGTGCACCTGTTGAACCAAATCATGGGGCAGACACCAGACAGGATCACTGGGGCAGGCTGGGACTGTGGGCAGGAGACCACAGTTGCTGCCACAAGGTTTGGGGCCTGGGTGCCCAGGGCTCTGCCTCAGAAAATGGACTGCTGCCCTCTCCTTTAGATGGAATGGCTGGAGCAAGTGTCTTGATGGGCAGGGGATTGACACTTGGGGCTTGGGCATCAGCAGTCTGAGTGTGTTTAAAGGGATGCTATGAAATACCAGCAGACCCAAGCCTGGAGACATGGGGTATCCAGGTCCTGAGGGAAACAGGATTGGGGGTTGTCCTTCTCCTGGGAGACCCGGGTAAAGGCATGGGCACCAGGCCATCTCTAGGCGTTTGGAGTGAGCCCAGCCCTATAATAACACATCAACCTTGAGATATCCTTGTCTTACCAGACATTGATGCTGCCAACCCCTCAACTGACTTTTAAAGTTTCTAATTCCCAAGAAATTTGCATCCTATCCAATAGTCTAACCCTTCCTGAGCTTGAAGGAAGAGACCTTTTAGATTATAAAGATACTACATCATGAAAAAGTAAATAGGTAGAAAACAGAATAAAGCAAAGAAGTTGACTTAAAAGAGATGGGTATTTATGTTCTTGTAATGCTTCAATAGTTGATCAACTAAATGGATAAATATGTGTTGAACACCTATTAACCAGCCACGGTACATATTCTGGTGGTGCTAAGGTGAATACAGCATACTCCCTGCTCAGGAGGAACTATGTGCAAACATGTGTTTGCAGTGGATTAAAGTGACAAATAAGTGGGCAATTGTAGCCCCATGAGAGGACCTTATGATGGAGGCCCAGGGAAGGAAGGCGAGTGCAGGATAGAAAGAAGTACAGAGAAGGTAGCATGAGTCCAGACTGAATAGGATGTCCAGGTAGTTAATGCTTTTATTACTGTGAGTAAAAGTAACTTAATTTAATGATATTGTCTAAGATGTTATAGACACCATATAGGAATTATTGGTTTTTAATATATTTAAATCAACATATTTTCAATGTGCTCATGTATTACCATAGCTTTAACTTTTTTTCAGTTGACTGTTTCAAACAGTCTAAGGAGAAAACTGCCATTTGTAAAAAGTATGTTGTAGTTGATGTGCTATCAGTTTTCCATTGCTGTAACTTGAGATAAATCAATTTATAAGAAGGAGGTTTATCTTGGCTCACAGTTTCAGTGGATGGTTGCTTGGCCCTGTTGCTTTGGGCCTGGGTCAGGATAGTGTACCATGGTGGGACATGTAGCAGAGGAAGCTGTTCACCTCAGGACAGCCTGGAAGCAAAAACGAGGAACAGGAAGGGGCCAGAGTCCCAATAGTGCCTTCAAGGGTACACCCCCAATGACCTAACTTCTTTCCATTAGGCCCTACCTCCTAAAGTTCCTACCACCTCCAGTAGCACCATGCTGAGGCCCAATCATTAACACATGGGCCTTTGAGGGGCATTCGTTCCAGTAATAATGTTTACATAGTTAAATAATTTATATACAAGCATAGCTGACAGATTTAGCCTTCCTTTTTGTTTACTTGATTTTAATAGGAATGCTTCAAAACAGTAGATTTAAAAGACTTGGCATGCATGGGCTCCAGGCTTGATCCCTAGTACCTCAAAAGAAAAAACAAACAGATTTTTATGAAGAGTTAAACTTGGTCTCACTTTTTTTTTTTTTTTTGGTACTGGGGATTGAACCCAGGGCATTCTACCTTCCAGCTACATGCCCAGACCTTTTTATGTTTTTATTTTGAAACAGGGTCTCACTAAGTTGCTGAGGCTGGCCTGGAACCTGTGATTCTCCTGTCTTGGCTTCCAGAGTACTGGATTACAGATGTCCCCCAGCTGAATTTCTCACTTTTTAATATGCTAATTAATATGTTAAAGGTGAATCTCCCAGGGGAACTTCTCTTGCAAACTTGTCCATGACCTCAGAATGTATGCATTTAAAACTGTTAATCATTCTTTTTTTTTCTATGTAATACATCATGACCATCTTCCTGCATTGGTTGCTAAATATTCTTCTACAACTGTTTTCTAATCAAAATATGGAAGCTGTTAACTTCCTTACACTTCTAACAGTTTTGCTTTACGTGTATTTGGGGGCATAATCAGGTTCATAGGGCCTGTATTTTGTGCAACTTGGGGAGTCAATCTTATGAAAAATTATGCAAATTATGAATATAAAATAGTACCCATGTTTTCTATTATGTATCATTAATGTAGCTGTTGTCTTTATTGAACACACAAATGACCCTCCTTCTCAATGTCTGCTTCACTTGATATTAAATTGACCTCCTTGCCTCTGTGTTTTTTTTTACTGAACATTTCTGCTTAAATTTGTCATTTTGTCTTCATCATCTTTTCTTGTTAAGTATTTATCAGGAAAGTATGAAACTAAGAGGCTTTGCCTTGTAATAACATACTTTACTTCTAGAAAGTTTTCCTGTTGCCCACCAATTAAAAGTTGACACAGAGCCAGGCATGGTGGCGCACACTTGTAATCCCAGTACTTGGGAGGCTGAGACTGGAAGATCTGGGTTCGCCATGAGACCCTGTTTCAAAATAAAGAATAAAAAAATAGGGCTGGGGGTGTAGCTCGGAGGTAGAATGCTGGGTTCATTCCCCAGCACCGTGCAAAAAAAAAAAAAAAAAAGTTGACGCAGAAGAAAAAGTCTAATGGTAGCAATAGTATTTATTTATGGAAACAATAATTATAATAGTGAACTAAGGTTGAGTACTTACTGCATACCAACCATTGAGTCAAGCACTTAATGTGGGTTTTGTTTTTTTAAGACAAAACGACTAAAAATATGGTACTCTTAAGAATCACATTTCATAGATGAGAAGGCTGAGGTGTGAAGTGTTACCCAGCTATGTGTGGAGTCGGACTCAATCTGACGGACGCAGCATCTGTCCCCTTAAAAGGATGCTCCCTTCCATTCCTCAGCAAGAAGTTCAAGTTCGCACGGCCGTTGCTAGGATGATACTAAACACAACGCAGTGAAGTCTACAGACAATAAGTGGATAACAAGATGGAATGTTTCATATAAAACCTTGGGCAGTTTAATGACAAATGGACAAATTTCACATCAGGAACGGTTAGCATAAGACCATGTGATTCTAGCACCTTTTGAATTAAAAAAAATCTTGAACCTTTAAGTGTCCCTTTGGAGGTGAGGACTCGGACAATTTTAAAAGTCTGCGCAACCACGGGGCATTGGATTGCAGGATAAGGAAGCTGCTTGCAGGTGCGGAGGTCCTGGACGGTGCGGGCTGGCGGGCTGCGTCCGCGGCCCAGGAGGGCGAGGCCAGGAGCGGCTCCCACTGCCCGGCGGAGCTCTGCGCAGGTTCCACCACGCGCGGGGGTTCTCAGAGAAGGAAAAGGACAGTCTGTGGTTGCTCTGCCGGGTGATGGGGCAGCGCCC
>PVJS01005029.1:47835-66382 GCA_004027185.1 Glis glis
CAGGCTACCCCATGCCAGGCTATCCCATGCCAGGCTACTCCATCCCAAGCTACCCCATCCCAGGCTACCCCATCCCAGGGTACCCCATGCCAGGCTACCCCATCCCAGTCCAGCCGAGAAACAGAAGCAGCCAGACATTCCTAGCAGGGCTGTGAGACCCCAGACCCCAAACTCTCCGAGTCTCTCCAGGGCTTAAACTGCCCAGTTCTCAAAAGGCAAGCATCGGTCCCCGCTCTGCAGAGTAAATCCTCCCGCTCTGCCACGCGGAGCTGCGAGCTGCCCTGGTCCCCGGACTCGGGGAGGACGTTCCTGCTCGCTGCGGTTAACACCTGAGGCCGCCGTGCTCTCTCTGGAACAGGAAAAGATTTACTGCGAGGGGCATTTTGTATGCTGCGCAATGAGCTTTGGGGGGGGGGGGGAAAGTTCAGCTGTTTGCTTGGTCTAAGTCTGATTAATGCATCCACAACTCGAGGACTCACCTGGACATTTTCAGATACTTGGGATTCGTTTCACCCCTGGGCGATCACCCTGGTGAACTCCCAAGCTCTCCTTTTCATTATGCATCTCCGAGCAGACAAACTCCGGGAAGCCTGGACGAGGAGCACTCCCCATCAGACGAGTGCCTGAGCCACCATATCCCCAAGGCTATTGTACTCAACCTTTACTTAAAGATCATTTCTATGAGACATCCAATTTCTGCCGCTCCCTTGGGCTGCGGTTTAAGACAGGCTCCGCAGTATTTACTGTTTATAGTTTTGAGCTGACAGCTATTTAAGGGCAAGGGATTTCAGCTGCCACCAACTTGCACAGCTTTTGCCACCAACACATTTACCAGAAAGAACAAGAGGGAACTTTGAGAAAGTGAGGAAACCAAGTTTGGTATGGTACAGAAAATAAAGGTGAAAATTTAGAGTTCCTTGGCTGCTGATTGTGTCGGTGCCCTGGTCATATTGGATTGTGAAAGTTGATATGTCAGAGGTGTCTGAATGACCCACACTGATTCATCATGCATCTGGGGTGGTCCTTTCCACTGACCTTCGCTGAGGTCACCTACACTCATGGCTGGCTGTTGTTCAGGATGGCTGGGGTGATGGATCTCTGATCCCCAGGCCTCTCATCTTCCAGCAGGCTAGCCTGGGCATGTTATCACAGTAAAGGTACAGTATGGTAGAAACATTTATGGCCTCTTGAGGCATAGGCTCAGGACTGGCACACTGCCGAGTCCAATGAATTCTATAGGACAAAGAAAGTTTCAAGGTCAGACCATTTTGAAGGCATTGGGGAATAAACTCCGTAAAGAATTGTAAAGTCACAAGACAAAATGGACACAGGGAGGGTTGAAGTATTGGTGCTATTAATGCAATCCTCTGCAGTTGTATACATGTCTGTCTCCTCTCCTCCGGAGTTCTTTCCGTGTGTCTTATTTATCTTTCTGTCTGCCCGTTCCTAGGACAGCACTTGGCAGGTAGTCAGTATTCACTAAGCAACCTTGCACTGGTTTGAGCATGATTGTGCATAGAATAGGCTCTGACACCACAAGGGCACTTTAAATGCTTTCTTGTAATAAACACATCAGTATTAGAGATGCCTCAGTGCCCTCTACCCACACCTACTTGCAGAATTTTCTCTTTACATTCTCCTATCATGTCTCTAGATCTTCTCTTTGGCTATTTCTTCTCCACCGTTCGTTCTATTCTCTCCTTCTAGAATGTTTATTAGGTGTATGTTGGACTTTCCTCATTATATATTTCATAGCTATTAACTCCTTTTGGATATTGTTATAGTTAGATATAGAATTCCCCCTAAAGAGCTCATTTATTAATATTCAGGGTTAATATAGTTAAGTCACGAGAGTTGTAATCTCTGCAGTGGATAAATCCATTATGATGGATTTATCTGGGTGGTGGCCCAGGCTAGTAAGGTGTAGCTGGAAAAGGTGGGTCCCTGGGGCTGTGGCCTTGGGGATTATATATGGTTCCTCCTCCCCTAGCTCTCTCTTTTTTGCCTCTGGCCTCTATGATGTGAGGGTGAAGCCTTGCGCTCTCCCTCTCTCTCTGCTTCCTGCCACTGCCATGTCCTGAGATCCATGGCCCCTGGTCTCACATGGAACCCCAATATCTCCAAGGAAAACTGTGAACAAATAAATCTTCTTTCCTCTGTGTTACGTGGTCAGGTCTTTGGATTATAATTGTGAAAAAATGCTGACTAATACAGATATCTGTCATCTTGCCATCTTTTCCCCCCTCTTTTCTGGCTCATACTTCATCTAGTTTTTTGTTTGCTTGCTTTTTAAAATGATTATTCCTCCCTTCAGCTATGATAGTATATTATTTAATAAAACACTTCACAGTAGGGTGTGCATTTTAAAATCACCTGGCAGATTAAAAACACCTAATGCATGGCCCCACCCCAGAGTTGCTGTTTTAAGTGGTGTTGGGTAAGGGCATGGACATAGCTGTTTTTAAAATTTGAATGAACTGTGATGTATAACTAGAGCTAAGAACCATTGATTAAAACATTTTGTGAAATTTTTTTCTGTGACTATATTTTTCACACCCAATATTTTTACTTTTCTTTTAACCCACTGGATCTTAACTTCATAAGCCTTGCTTTTGTTTAGCGGTCCCTCCCTCCCTCCCTCCCTCCCTCCCTCTCTTCCTCCCTCCCTTCCTTCCTCCCTTCCTCCCTTCCTCCCTTCCTCCCTTCCTCCCTTCTGGATTAACCCTAGGAACATTCTACCTTTGAGCTACATCCCTGGCCCTTTTTATTTTTTCTTTTAAAACAGGGTCTCTCTAAATTGCTGAGGCTACTCTCAAACCACCGATCCAATCCTCCTGTACCAGCCTCCCAAGTACTGGGATTATAGGCGTGTACCACCATACCTGGCTAACAAATGTTATTCTTTCTTTAGAACATTTTAAACATAATTTGAATCTCTTTCAGCAGTTTTATTATCTCTAACTCCAGAAATGTAAATTCCCTATTGGCGGACTCTGTAGACTATTAGGTATTAAACATCTTCACAAACTTTGTGATTTTTTTTTTTTTTACTGTAACTTCATCTTGCATCTTGGGCCCTAGGTTATGAAGACCTCCTAATAGACTGTCTGTGCCTGGTCCTATGGATTTTACTGGCTCCAAGTTATCATTTTTTTAATGTAAGTATTGGTTCTTGGGGTTTATACTGCACACACAGCTCAGAATCAGGGTCTGTGTCTACTCACATGCATGTGTGGTGTTCTGAGTTCAAGTAAGTGGCATGTTTCACATTCATTACAGGTTGAGTCTTCCTAATCCAAAATGCTTGGGACTAGAAGTGTTTTGGAAATAGGATTGTTGTTTGAATTTTGGAATGTCTGCAGAAACATAATGGGGTATCTTTGGGGTAGAACAAAAGTCCAAATATGAGATTCATTTATGTTTTATATACACATTATACACATACCTGAAGGCATTTTTTAATACATTTTTATTGTGCCTGGGTTTTGACTAAAACCTGTCACAAGAGATCAAGAGTAGAATTTTCCACTTGTAGAGTCATGTTGTTGCTCAAAACTTTTTGGATTTGGGAAAATTTAAGATTTTGTGGTTTTGGATTAGGGATGCTTAGTCTATACCTAGAGCATGAGACCAATTTCTGGTCTGGGGGACAAGGTGATCTGGAATTTTATTTGTGAACTTACAATATATTTCTGGATTCTAGTTCACATGGGGAGGCTGGTTCCGGATCCATGGCTGGTAATCCTGATTGGGCATCCCTACATCCAATTCCTGGGTTTGCTAGCCACTTTGGCCACTCATCTTTTGCTTCTGTACATTACTGTGGATTTCCATTCCATTTCTCTCACATGGACTCCTTTCTTGCTCTTAAGCTAATATATGTATTTCCTGAATGAAATTTTTATTTCAGATAGTTTTAGATTCACAGAAAAGTTGCAAATAGTATAGAGAATTCTACATGCACTATGCCCAGTTACCCTGTTGTATATATTTTTCTATTAGCATGGCATATTTGTTACAACTAATGAACAAATATTGACACAGTATTGCTGACCAGAGTCCATATTTTATTCATAACCTTAGTTTTGACCCATGTCCTTTTTCTGTTCTAGGACACCACATTTTATTTAGTAATCTTGTCTCCTTCGGCTCCTCTTGACTGATGGTCTCCTGGACTGTCGTTGTTTTCGATGACCTCGACAGTTTTGATGAGTTGCCACCATATATTTTTATAGAATGCCATTCAGTTGAGAATTTGCTTGACATCTTCCTCATAATTAGACTGGAGTTACAGGTTTGGGGAAAGACAACTGCAGGGATGGAGGTGGTATTCTTATCATATCAAGGGGATGTGGGAAGTGAGAAATTTTTTTCCTACGAAAGTCACCATGTGCAGCCCACATCTAAAGAGTGGGGAGTTGTGCCATCTCCTTGAGGGGGGAGTAATTACATCAATTATTTGGAATTCTGCACAGAAAATTCTATTTCCCCCATTTATTTAATCATTTATATTGGTATGAACATGTGGATAGTTCTTTTATATTTTGAGTTATAATCCTGTTTTAGTTATCTTTTCATCATTGTGACCAAAATACTAACAAGGAAAGCTTAGAGGGGGAGAAGTTTATTTTGGCTCGTGATTTCAGAGGTTCAGTCCATAGTCAGCCGGCTCCAAGACAGAAACATTGTGGTAGCAGGATGTGGTGGAGTTTTTCTGCTCAACACATGGTGGCTGGAAGCAGAGAGAGAGTGGAAGGGACCAGGGACAAATAATAGTCCCCAGGGCCACTCCCCTACTCACCTACCTCCTCCAGCCATGCCCAACTGCCATTCAGATTATTAATCCTTCAGTGGATTTACCCACCGATGAGGTTCAAGCCCTGATTTACTTTTTTTTTTTTTTTTTACTTCTGAACATTTCTGTATGGCCAACAAATGGGCTTTTCTGGGGGACATTCCATATCTAAGCCATAACAGCTTATTTTGTTGCTCAAACTACTAAAGCTTTGCTGTTAAGAGCTCTTTCAATGGGCACCAGTATCTATTTGACATACTTCCGTTGTGTGTGTGTGTGTGTGTGTGTGTGTGTGTGTGTGTGTACGTACTTCTTTTTTGAGCACTTGCTTGCATTCTACACCACAAGGTACTTCAGACTCATCTTGTATATTCCAACTTGTATATTCTGTTTGGCTTAAAACCAAACATTTCCTCCTAGAGAGTTCTGCTTCCTTTTATTGGAGAATAGAAGTAGAAGGCAGGATCTGGGTGTTAGATTCACATGTTTCTGCTAGGGTTTGTTGCTTCTAGGCTATCTCAGCTTATGGAAAATATGTATGTACTAACCTCTCTTTGTATATATTGCATATAATATATATACAAATCTATAAATATTTCTATATGTATCCATCTCAATCTATATTAAGTTAAACATGAATTCATATTGCATGCCTGCAAGTCTAATCTATTCCCATATGGATCATTTTATCCTCCTTGTATAGATATGTGCCCTCTGCCTGGGTCCTACCATCTACCATCCATCTGCTTAATTGTATGATTCCAGCAGAAATATATAGGGGTTTCAGAATTGTTAACCCACACCCCCATGAAAAATAACTTTATCAATTAAATATAATGCATACCTACAATTAATTTGCTTTTAGTCTTAAAGTCTCTTAAATTTCCAAAGTGACTTAGGTCAGCACATTTTCTCCCCATCTCCTTCAAAAAAGTTGTTTCATATATGCAGATGTAATATCATCACAGTTGGCATCCCATCCTGGGATCTAAACTCTTCTAAATGATTTTTTTTTAAAATGTGTATACTACATCAAGGTTAACTTTTTTCTTTTAAAAATTTAAATAGATAAAATTACATACATTTATGATATACAGCATGGTGTTTTGATATATGCATACATTGTGGGATGGCTAAATTAAGCTAATTCACATCTGCATTAACTCACATGCCTATTTTTTGTGGTGAGAATACATAAAATCCACTTTCTTAGCAATTTTAAGATTCATTCTTTGTGCAATAAAGTGCTACAGGTTTTTAACAAATTCATACAGGCATGCATCCACTATTATCACACCATACAGAATAGTTTTACCATGTTAAAAATTCCCCCACTCTTTACCTATTCAATTCTCTTCCAAGAATCTACAACTACTGACTCTGTTGTTCACCAAAATGTCACTTAAAAGGAAATATACAACACGGAGCCTTCTCAGACTGGCTTATTTCCCTTATGATAGGTATATGAAATTCATCCATATTTTTGGGTGCTTTGATAACAAATGTCTTTTTATTGCCGAGTAGTATTTTATTGCATGGATGAACTATAGTTTGTTTTTCATTCACCTATTGAAAGATATCTTGGTTCCTTTTGGATTATGGCAATTATGAATAAACCTGCTATAAACATTTGTGTGCAGGGTTTTGTGTATATGTATACTTTTGAAATGTTTATAGACTTTTGTTTGATTTTATAGCTTTTATATATGAGTATGAAATTTTGTCCTGTGTTCAATCTAGCACTTTGACTCAGAAGCCCCTTGGAATTAGCCCAACATTCAGATCTTGAAAGCTTAAAATAGTTTCATAGTCCATGGCCAGTTAGACCTGTAGTGACAGAAAGTAAACTATATACAGAGAGCCACAGATAGGGGTTGAAGTTGCCATGTTGCCACCCACCCTAGCATGGTGCTGTGGAGCAACAGATCTGAGTGCAGACAGGGCAGCTCTGTAGCAAGAGAATCGCAGAAATACCAAGAGAAGCAGGACAGAGACAGAACGGAGTCAAGAAGGCATCTCTGCTCGATTCTTATTAACTTCCCAATTTCTACTTCATGTCTTATGGTGTCCTGAGATACTTTCTGTTTGGATTCTATGAGATTCCTTTCCACTCATTTAATAATCTTTCTTCTTACTTGAGTTAGCTGGTGCACACTTCTCTTCCTTAGAGGGAAAAACCCACAAGAAACAAACAAAACTTTGAGAGGTTGTGTTTTTGATTAAAAAATAGATTACTGGAACCTCAAATCCCTAAATCCTTACCAGCTGCTGCTTGTGGTTCTATCTTCCCCACCAGGCCCCTGAGACAATATGAACAGACTCATCCAGGAATTCCAGGGGCACGCAATAAAAACAAAACACTGGCTGGACACGGTGGTGCACACCTATAATCCAAGGTACTCAGGAGGCTGAGGCAGGAGGGTTGCAAGCCCAAGGCCAGCTGGGCAACTTAGGGAGACCCTCTCTCAAAATAAAAGATACAACAAACATCAGAGCATTGGATTTCCCTCTGCATAGTCTTCCCTCGATTTCCCTCTGCATAGTCTTCCCTCTTTACTTAGGTTGGGTACTTCAAGAAACTGAATCATATACCAGTTCTAGGCTTTGTTTCTCCTGCCCCAAATTTATGCTGTTGGAACAGCATAAATTGATAAGAACAGGAATCCTTTTTTTTTTTTAAAGGGAGTCCCAGTCCTTTAATACATATCTACATAGGAGCTACACAGCAAAAGCCAAAAAAAGAACCTAAGAGGAAAAAAAGATATTTTGCTTTTTTGGGCTTTCTATGGTAATCTCCAATCCCTGAACACATCCTACTGTTTATTTTATTGTATGTTTTTTATTTTACATTATCCTTTTATTTTCTGTATAGGAACAACTTATACAGAGTGCACTAATCTTAATTGTACAGCTTGGTGAATTTTTACCTATTTTTTTTTTTTGCGGTACCAGGGATTGAACCCAGGGGCGTTCTACCTCCGCGCTACACCCCCGGCCCTATTTTTTATACTCTATTTTGAAACCAGGTCTCACAAAGTTGCGGAGGGCCTCACCAAATAGAGAGAGAGAGAGAGACAGGGAGAGAGAGAGAGAGAGAGAGAGAGCTGAGGCTGGCCGCGAACCCGGATCCTCCGGTCTCCGCCTCCCAAAGTACTGGGATTACAAGAGCGCACCGCCACGCCCGGCCAAATTTTTACCTATGTTACTACAGTGTAACCATTACCCAGATTAAAACTTGGAAAATTTTCATCACCCCAGAAAATTTCCTGAACTTCATGTAAATTCAATCCTGTAGTAGTCAATGTTTTGATATCTCACCCACATTATTTTATATATATATATATATATATATATATATATATATAGTATTCTATACATGTTGCATTAATACTTAGAGTATTCTGTGAGTATTAAATTTGTGAGGCTATGTAATATTCCACTACATGAAACACCATAATTTATCTATTCCTTTGAAAATGCATATTTGGCGATTATGAATAAAGCAGTTCTAAGTCCTCAGTGCAAGTCATTTTTTTTTTTTTGCGGTACCGAGGATTGAACACTCTCTGGAACTGATAACAAACTCTTTCCTCCTGTCTGTGTCCCACCTTCATGCCCTAAGGACCTGTAGCCCCAGCTTGGCAGCCGGCATATATTAACCATATATATGGGCTGAAATCTCCAGGCATGTAAGCACATAAGTCTTCTTTCTTCAAGTTGTGGTTGTCCTGTGTTTGGGATTATAGTGGTAAGAATGCTGGCTAAAACACCCCTGAGAGTAGAATTATTAGGATATGAGGTAAATGAATGTTTGTCTTATCGTAAATTTCCCAAAGTGGTAGAATCAATTTATACTATCACTAAAAACAGATTAGAGTTCCAGTTGCCCCAGATCCTTGCCAATACTGGTATGATGAGTCTTTTAATACCTAAACATTCTGGTAGTTGTACAGTGGTATTACTTCTCTTTTGTCCTTAATCCATGTTATGACTCCTCCTTCTCCTCCTCCTCTTCCTCCTCTAACTCCTCCCCCTCCTCCCCCTCCTTCTCACACTTAGTTCTTCCCAAAGTTAGCAGGTTTAGCAAATAGGATTCTTCTTCAATTATAATTTCCTTGGATTAGTAGTGGCTTCCTGGAATGAGCACTGGAAAAAGATATAATTGACTAATGATGTCTTCCATTAGCTCAAAAGATAAAACTTTGGATACATACAAAATATTTATCATCCTGAATTTAAAGTATGCCACTTTCAAATTTCAAGGAGTCATGACAGAATGTATTTTTTCCTCTCTTCATTATGTGAAAGCATATAATCCACTTTGAACCCATGAGACCCTGTTAGATTAGTCCATGGATATCTCAGGGCTCTATTCTATGTGGTAGGAATTGCACTATTAACAAATGAGTGAAGAATGGCCCACTCCAGTGTCAGGAGGTTACAGAGGAACATGCTGCAGATCAACCATTCCTGTTATTCTATCAGAGCAAATTTTCTCCATTGATTGAATACAATACTTATTTACACTAGTCTGAAGCTGGATCATTATACTCCAAGGTAGTGGAAAGTAATCAAATTATGTTAGTGAACTTAATGAAGTTTTAATGATGAAGCTTAAAAATATGTATTAAATACTTATGGATTTACCCCTCAAATTCTGGGTGATATTTCCAACAGGTGTGTATCTAATGCATTGTTCTAGGTGTGATGTTATGTGTAAATTGGTAATGTTCTATGAGTCCTGAATATTCCTGAGGAATAGAACCCAAGAGGTTCAAGAATAGAGAAATTTTTAATTTGGAAATATGTAATTATTTAGGTTTGTAGTTACACATTAAAATCTTTGAGTTTGTTCTGAAATCACACTTCTTGGAGCTTTTGGTTCATATTTTCATAACATGAGTGAACCAAATTTTAACTTTGATGATAAAATTTTTTTGGTCACATAATAGAACAAAATTGATATTAATCGCACAAAATTTATGCTGTAAGTAATGGAGAGCAGGGAAAGGCAAATTTTGAATGGTTAGCCGAGTTCCTTTAATCATCACTCTATATACCCACCAAAGCTATTCAAATTCATGCCGGAAAATTAAAAATTTTAAATTCCTAAGAATATTTGCTGAATGAAATAATGAAAGGCATCCCAAAGTCTCCTGCTAGGCTCAAACTCTAAAGCTCTAAGACACCCAAAAAGATGACCTTCTCCTGACCTCTCCTTTCCTGTGGTTGATTCACTCTCCTGGCAGTGATTCATGTCTTTCCAGACATAAGCACGGTTTACCTCCAATCACTGAACTCTCTCCCACTCACACATGCTACTCTCACATTCATCATATAAAAAAATCCCAGTGTATGAATTTGGTGTATTATTCTGTGTTGTGATCGGAAATAATCCCTCAGAAGACTGAGGCAGCTCCTTACATCACCTACATCTTTATTATATTGTAGCACCTCCACAATTTTCCTTGGCATAAATATCACCTGGGAAGCTTACTAAAAATGCAGATTCCTACTTTCCTTAATAGACCCATGTAACTGGAATTGCTGGGCATTTCTGGCACTTACAGCACTCTAGATAATGCTTACGATGTGCTAACTTTTGGAAATACCTGTGTAGTTAAAGAACTGTGATTTTCCACTGGTTTTATATACAATAGGTTTGAATCATGGCTCTACCACTTTTTAAAAATGTTTCTCTACTTATCATCTTTCTATGTGTCCCTTCATCTACCAGTGTATCCATTTGTCCATTTTTCCATTTGCATACAGTTTGATTATGCAGAATTTTAATTCTTTAGTTGATATTTTACTGAGCAGCTTAAATCACCTTGACAATGGATTTATGTGATTTGGGGGAAGTTTGCCTTTTTGAACCTCAGTTTTCTCCTTTACAAAATAAAGGCACTATTTAGTTTTCAGGCTCATTATAGTGTTGAAGTAAGAAAACATGGATAAATGTTTAGCACAGCATTGGGATTAACATAAGAATTCAGCAAATATTACTTCATTTCACCTCTTTCATTAAAATCATAATGCTTAGCTGGGTGTGGTAGCACTTGCCTGTGATCCCAGTAGTTAGGAGACTGAGATAGGAGGATTGCAGGTTGGAGGCCAGCCTCTGCAATTTAGCAAGACCCTGTTTAAAAATATTAAAAGGGCTTGGGGTGTAGCACAAAGGTAGAATGCTCCTGGGTTCACTCTCCAGTACCAAACAAATAACAAAACAAAACTATAATTCTTTATGGAAGCACTTCAGATAGTGGTTCACATTTATTATTTATGTTTTCTAATATAATCATTTAATAAGTTTTCCTCTAAGTATTGGTTAACTGCACCCCACAAATTTTTTGTTCTCTTCAAAATATTTTAAAATTTCCCTTGAGAACGTTTCTTTGACCCACCAGTTATTTAGGAGTATTGTTTTATTTCTATATATTTGAAGATTTCTCTTTTATCATTCTGTTACTTTATGGTTTACATGTTTGTAGTCAGATGACATACTTTATATGATTTAGATTCTTTTAAATTTGTTAAGGTTCAGTTTTTCTGTGACCCACTATGTCATCTATCTTGTTAAATATTTATATGGACTTAAATTGGGTGGAGTTTCTACAAACATCAATTAGATGCATATGATCAGTGTTTTTTTCTTATCTTCATATTCTTGCTGATTTTCTGCCTTCTGGTTCTATCAGTTGCTGAAGAGAGTAGTTTGGAAGTCTCTACCAGTAATTGTGGGATTTTCTACTTCTCTTATCTTTTTGGTTTGTTTTTTAAAAAATTCTCTTGTTAGATACATACACATTTAGGATTTTGATGTGATCTTGGTCAATTGACCCTTTTATAACTATTGGAATTTTCTTTGCTCTGAAGTTTAATTTGTCTGATGTTAATATAGCCACAACAGTTTTCTTTTGATTGATATTTGCATAGTATACTTTTATCTATCCTTTAACTTTTAACATACATATATGACTATATTTGAGTGTCTTATAGAGTGCATATAGTCATTCTGACATTCTCTGTCTTTTAAATGATATATTTTGATCATTTATGTTTAATGCAGTTATTACATTTGGGTTTATGTCTGTGGTTTTAATATTTATTTTCTGTTTGTTCCCTCTCTTTTGTGTTACTTTGTTTCTTTTGCCTGCCTTCTTTTAACATGTTATATACTCCATTTTTAAATTTATATTTTATTTGATTCATTTGTATAATTTCTTAGTAGTTTTATAGAAATTGCAATATACACAGGAGCCTTTTCAGAGTCTACTTAGAATCAATTTTAACCATGTCAATTGAATTTAGAGATTTTGACAATCACATAAATCCCTGTACCCTCCCCATTTTCTGTTTTACTTGTCTTACATTTTACATATGTATACATTGAAAACTTTATCAGATAATGTAATAATTCAAACATATTTGATAAAGAGTACTAGAGGAAAAATAGTCAATCATACTTACCTAGATATTTACTTATGTCTATTCTTTTTCCTTCCTTACTGATGTTCTGGTATAATTTCTCTTCTACTTAAAGAGGTTCTGTTAGTAATTATTTTATTTTATTTTATTTTATTTTTTATTTTTTATTTTTTACGTTTTTATTGGTGCATTGTAGTCTCACATCACAATGAGCATCAGTTTGGTGTTAACATACATGCACACCGCTCTTGGTGTCCCTCCCCCCCGCCTCCCCCCACCTTCCCCCCACATGTAGCACTGAGAATGATGTTGGTATAATCTCATATATACACATTGTTTATGACAGTAATTCCATAGATTCACTTCTTTCTTACCCTTCCCCTTCCCTTGTACCCCTTCCCTTGCACCACTGAGGGTTCTCCGTTGTCATTGGGGTCCCTTTTGTGTCCCCACTACTCCCTAAGTTGCGCATCTTAATGAAAACATATGTCCCTTCTTTTTTTGTGATTGGCTAATCTCACTTAACATAATGTTCTCCAGATCTTTCCATTTTCTTGCGAATGCTGTTATTTTGTTCTTCTTTATTGCTGAGTAGAATTCCATTGTGTGTATTTCCCATAATTTTGTAAGAGAAAGCCTACGGAATGGGAAAAGATCTTTGCAAGCTATCCCTCTGACAGAGGTCTAATATCTAGGATATACAAAGAACTTAAAAGACTTTACACTAAGAAAACAAACAATCCGATCAAGAAGTGGGCAACTGAAATGAATAGACACTTCACGAAAGAAGAGATACAAATGGCCAACAGATACATGAAAAAATGTTCAACATCATTAGCAATCAGGGAGATGCAAATCAAAACTACTCTAAGATTTCATCTGACCCCAAATAGAATGGCAAGCATTAAGAAGTCAAACAACAACAAATGTTGGCGAGGATGTGGGGAAATTGGGACTCTTTTACACTGTTGGTGGGATTGCAAACTAGTTCAACCACTGTGGAGATCAGTGTTGAGATTCCTCAGAAAACTGGGAATGGATCCACCCTATGATCTGGCTATACCACTATTGGGTATCATACCAAAGGGATTGAAACTAGAAAACAACAGTAATATATGCATACCCATGTTCATAGCAGCACAATTCACAGTGGCCAAATTATGGAACCAACCTAGATGTCCATCAACAGATGAATGGATTACAAAATTATGGGAAGTAATTATTTTAGAAGAAATTTGTTGGCAATAATTTCTCATAGTTTTTCTTATCTGAGAATGTCTTTATTTTACCTTAATTCTGGAAGGATATTTTTGCTGGTTATAAAATTCTTGGTTGATAGTTTTGTCCTTTAAACATTTTAAATATGTTATTCCAATTCCTTCTGGAATAAATTGTTTCTTATGAGAAGTCAGTTTTTCAAATTTTGTTCTCCTATAAATAATGCTTCATTTGTCTTTGGCCATTTTCAAGATATTTAGTTTTCGTTGACTTGATTATAATACATCTGGGCATGATTTGTATGTTGTGTATGTGTGTTGGGGGGGATTGTTCTTCTGTTTGGAGTTTATTCAGCTTTCTGAATCTTTGAACTTATGTATTTTGACAAGTTTGGAAAGTTTTAAGTCATTATCCCTTTAAATATTTTTCTGTATTGTACTCTTTCTCCTCTCTGTTTGGATCTCAATAACACAATGGTACACCTTTTGGCATTTTCCATAGCTTCCTGGGACTCTATTTATCTTTTTTCCCAACTTTTTTCTCTATTTTCTTCACATTGGACAGTTTCTATTGGTCTATATTCAAGTTCAACAGTTCTTTCTTTTTTCATCTCCATTCTGGTATTGAACCCATTAACTGAGTTTTAAATTATAATTACTATATTTCCGTTCCTAATATTTCCTTTTTAAATATATCTTCCATTTCTTTGCATAGACTTTTTATCTTTCTCTTAATTTCACTACTTATTCAGGCATTTTTATAATAGCTGCTAAAAGTTTTTCAGATAATACCAACATCTGCATTCTCTCAGAGTTGGTGTGTTTGAATGTCCTTATCATATGAGTGAGATTCTCCTGGTTATTTCATGACAAGCAATTGTGAATTGTGTCCTGCACATTTTGAATATTACATTGTAATATCCTGTGCTTTATTTAAATCCTATGGAGAATGCTATTTTTTTTTTTGTTTTTACAGGCAATCAGTTTTATTTGGTTTATGTTGCAAGTTATTACCAGCCTTTAGTGGATTGTGGTTTTAGTGACTGCTCTGTTTTTAAAGCCTTGAATTTAAATTTTTCCCATTTGTGCCATATATCAGCTAGTCTGGAGCCTATGCACTGGTCTATTGCTTAGTGCAGTTCTCAAAGTATTTGCTATGCTATGTAATATCAGATCGACACAAATACAATTCTTGGATGAACCCAGAAGTTCATTAGCAACTTTATGGGGTTATGCTCCTCAAGCTTTCTCTCTTAATTATGTTCCCGGTACTTTCTACTCCCCTGGGGCTGCCTCTTGTAGATTTCCAGCCAACACTCTGGGATTTTAGTTTCACCACCTTGATTATGTACTTCCCATGACTGCACCCATGTCCACAGCCAAGCAGGAGGACTGCCCCTATTAGAACAATATTATGATTTGGATATAAAATGCCTTCTGAAGGCTTTGTCCCCAGCTCATGGTGCTGTTGGGAGGTGACAGAAACATTAGGAGGTGTGGCCTAGTTGGAGAAGTAAGTCATGGGGATGTATGACTTTGAAGGGTATATGTCCGTAGTCTGTCTGTCTGTCTGTCTGTCTCTGCTTCCTGGCTACCATGAGGTGAGCAGCTTTGCTCTGCCTCACCCTTCTGTCAGGATATACCACCTCACTATAGGCCCTGATACAAAAGAGCCATCTGACTGTGGGCTGAAACTTCTGAAACAGTGAGTCCAAATAAATCCTTGTTTAAGTAGATTTTCTCGGGTATTTTATCATAGCAGTGGAAAGCTAACACATACCACAACTCCTCTGATCACAAGAAGGAGGTTCCTTTCCTCAAAGATTCAGGGTCTGTGGGCATCTATTGCTACTTCTACTTCTACCACCATTGCCACAAAAGAACACACGAGAGAATACCCCCCCACACACACACACACTCCTCATACTCTAGAATTTCTGTTTCTACTTTCTAAAGCAGAACAAAAGCGCTTCTCTCTGTTTGGGTCCTAGTATCCACTTCCAAGTTTTGGGTTGTATTGAGATCAGGTCATGACATATTGGAAGAAAAATATATGTTAAACCCACTGATCGTCCAGGTTGCGTTCACGGTGAGAGACAGGGTGCAGTGCACTCGCTCCACCCTGCCCTGAGGGAATGCCTGTCTTCTTTTGTGTCACCCTCTCTTTCTCCCTCCAGACTTGCAAGGTAGGCAACAAGCAGTGCTTGGGCTGCAGTCCCCTCTCCCCAGCTGTGAGGTGCATAGCTGTGCCAGCCTTCCTAACACGCGTCAGTGAGAGGAGCTCATCCCTTATCTCCATCCTGCTTGAAAGACTTCATTTAAATGAACAACATGAATACCTTGCATAGTGGTGTCATGTTCTGTAATCCATATGGTAAATCTTTTTCTTTTAATTGACTAAAGGCCATTCACTTATGTTGATGTGACATTGTTACAGCATGTAAAAACATAATATGGAACATAGAACATTATATTTTCATTTTTAATCTCATTTTTATTTCCATTTTAGATCTATTACTAGACATAGTAAATGTTCACCATTGGTCTTCTTGCTAAGTTATCCCCAGTGATTTCTTGCTTACATGAAGCTCATACCCAAATAGTTTGTTAATGAAGGGCTCATTGTCGTAAAATTCCCTAATTTCTTGCATATTTAAAGTTGTTTATCTGTAGTCTTGGTACCTTGACTGGATATAAAATTTTGGCTTCAGACTTTATTTCCTTGAGTTTTGTTTTCTCCTCCTCCTCCTCCTCCTCCTCCTCCGTGTATATGTGCATGCTTCACTATTGCCTTGCTTTTTAAAGGAGGCTTTGAGGATTTATTTAATATCTAATGGTTTTAGTAGGATTCTTTGGTAGGATTGCCATTTGTGGGCCACATGGTAGTCCTTTCAGTACATTGGCATATATTTTCTTTTATTTCCATAGTGTTTTTTTGGATTATGGTTTTATTACTTTTGCAATGTTTTGGCCTATTCTCTTTAGGGACTCAAATTATGTGTAAATTGGATCCTCTCTTCTACTTCAGATCCTGCTTTTATGAACCTCTTTACTTCTTTCCCTATTTTATATTTTTCTCTTAGTTACATTTCCATTTTGTTACCATGCTCTTTATTAAATTTTCATTGAAACCCATTCTTTCTTGAGCACCTTGTAATTTCTTCGTTATTACTTTATGTGAATATTTGATATTTATTATTGATATGATTATTTTGATTTTTTTCTTCTGCACTTTTAGGAGTTTAATAAATTTTTATTCCCTTTTTTGCTACTTTTTGTCCATCTATTTTCTTAGTTTTTGAATTTCTAATTCAAGGTGAGATTTTTTTTTGTATTCCCAAATGCTTGCGGGAGAGTGCTTACTTCATTCAGTTTGAAGTGCTATTTCATCATTTTCTTCTGCTTGTTTGTTGCAGGGGTGGGAAGGAGGAGGTCACCAACCGAAAAGTTTTTATTTTTATTAAATTTGACTTCATTTTGATTCTACTTTTCTATTTTCTTTTTATATTACATATATATTAATGAATATGGCTTATATCTACCTCTGCATGTTGAGTTCAGTTCTGTTGGTAGGGAAAGGTTTACAAGAGTGCTAGCTCAGCCAGGCATGGTGGTGCACACCGGTGATCCCTGTACTTGGAAGGCTGAAACAGGAGGATCACAGGTTTGTGGCTAGCCTCAGAAACTTAATGATGCCCTCAGCAACTTTGTGAGACCCTGTTTCAAAATAAAAAATAAAATAGGGCCTGGGATGTAGCTCAGAGGTATAACACCCGTGGGTTCAATCCCCAGTACCCCCATCCCCAAAAGCAAGTGCTAGTTCATGATCACCTCCTTTGTCAGAAGAGCAATACACATACAGTTTATTTACCTAATGGTTTATGCAGTAGAGGAGGGGACTGGCTCTGTGTTTTTGGGTATTTGATATGATTTTGTTTTGTAGGATCCTAATATCTTTCTTGCCTTTTTTCCCATTTGCTGGATGGTTTTCAGAGGGCTGCTGTTGCTTTCATTTTATCCTTTTCCTTTCTGAAGTGTTGTTTTGAATGTCTGCTTCTTGGGTCTTTTAAGCCTCTTTTCTTGTAGCCTGTGCTCATCCGTCAGGATTCTTTTTCAGTCTTAACACACGTAGGGCGCACTTTCTCTTCTGTTAGTGATTTTATGTCAGTGTTGGGTTTTCCACTAGCCCCCTTTATTTCTCCCACACAATTTTTCTCTGGACTGCCCTTGCTGTTCAGAAAGGGTTACAGTGGGAAGGTTACAGGTAGTCATTGCTCCTTTAATTGATCCGTAGATTTAACACAATAACAATAAATATCTCAGGACACTTTAAAAAAGTTCAAAATGCAAAGTATCTAGAATATCTAAATCAAACTTGAAAAATAATAACAAAGTTGAAGGATTTATTCTATCTTATTTTTTATTTCAAAACTTAGTATAGAGCTATAGCAATAAGAAGGTATGTTAATAGCCTAAAAATACAGATAGTTCAATGGCACAGAAAAGAGAATTCAGAAATAAAACTACACAGATATTTTCAATGATTTTTGACAAAGTACCAAGGTATTTTAAGTGGTAAGGAACATCTTTATAAGAAAAGGTACTGGAATAGCTGGATAAATGTAGGGAGAAAATGAACCTGAAGCACATCCCACCCCAAAATTCATCCAAGAGAGAAATTATAAAACTTCTGGAAGGAAACAGGAGAGTAAGTCAATGACTTTAGGAAAGGCAAAGTTATCTTCAAGAGCATATAAAATATACTAAGCACTTTAAAATTTGATAAGCTGGACTTGATGAAAAATAAAAATTTCTTCTCACAAAATTCAGGATTAAGAAAATGATTTGGCATTGGGCATGGTGGTGCACACCTGTAATTCCAGTACTTGGGAGGCTGAGAGAGGAGGATTGCAGATTCGAGGCCAGCTTCAACAACTTAGGCCGTGTTCCTAAAAATGAAAAGGGATGGGGGCATGGGGGAGTAGCTGAGAGTAAGAATGCCCCTGAGTACAATCCTCAGTACATCTCAGTATATCTCTCTCCTCTCCCCTCTTTCCTCTCTCCTCTCCCTCCCCCTCCCCCTCCCCCTCCCCTCTCCCCTCTCCCC
>PVJS01005030.1:0-26731 GCA_004027185.1 Glis glis
GTCCTATTTTTTATGCTTTATTTTGAAACCAGGTCTCACGAGGTTGCGGAGGGCCTCACTAAGGAGAGAGAGAGAGAGACACAGAGAGAGACAGAGACAGAGACAGAGCGAGAGCTGAGGCTGGCCGCGAACCCGGATCCTCCGGTCTCAGCCTCCCAAAGTACTGGGATTACAAGCGTGCGCCACCACGCCCGGCTAAAGATTTCTTAAATCTTGTCTTGGCCACTATTCATTTTGTCTGACTTTCTAGAATTCTTTATTTGTGTCTTTCTAGTTAGAACTGGTAATAGTAAGGTCCCAAATAACACATTAAGGTATATATAAATATTTATTATCCCCATTCTTTTTTAAACAGATATTGTCATGCTTGAGACAAATTTGAATTCAAGTAGTCTAGAAGAGTTGAGAAAATAAGTCAGCATCACTTTCAAATTGAAATGCTTCAATTTTATGCAGCTAATCACTAAAGATCTGCTCCTTAGCCAATTAAGTTTCGAGGTATCATACACATAATTAATGCACTACAATATAGTCATTTGTGTGCAGATGAAGAAAGGATGCCTTCTACTTATTGAGAACCTAGATTCTCAGAGGCTTTCTTTGCAAATACTAAAGTAAGCAATATTTAATGGAGGAAGGGCACTCCAGGCCTCAGGTAGAGATTTCTATTGATAAATATAAATGTGTGATCTTAAATAATGCCTTATTTTATGAGTTCTTGGCCTTAAAGGGGGGCTCTGAGTCAGGGCATGGATAAGAGGGTCCTAGGGTCAAGTGTCTTTGGCCTGCAGTATACTTTTAAAACAATGTGAGCCAACATCTAAAAATGCAGTTTCACACTAAAATGGGAAGATTTGGAAACACAAAGCCTTCATTACAACCTTTAGTTGGAACTAACAGCTGTCCCTTTAAAATGTATGAAAGCTTTCCAGTCAGCTTTAGTTCCCGCCACTTGCATTGTTTACACATGCCCTTATCTTTGAACTGGATGGCAGGGGAATAAGTAGAAGATTAATCATTTTCTGAGGATTCTAGGACAATGGCCGGTGAACACTAAGAAGGGGCCTGTGATGGTTTTAAGAAATGACCACAGCTGGGCGTGGTGGTGCACGCAGTACTTGGGAGGCTGAGACAGGAGGATCCAGGTTCGCAGCAGACTCAGCTACTTAGTGAGGCCCTCCGCAACTTAGCGAGACACCCTGTTTCAAAATAAAGAATAAAAAAATAGGGCTGGGGGTATAGCTCGGAGGTAGAATGCCCCTGGGTTCAATCCCCAGTATTGCAAAAAAAAAAAAAAAAGGCCATCAATTTTGTGACATTCCTTTCTTTGAAAATTGGGATGGTCTATGATCTGACTCTTTGAATCTCAACTTGAGACTGCTCAGACTATTAGAATACAGCAGAAATGATACCAATTTAGTCTGCTTTTACATTGCTGTGACAAAAATACCTGACAAGAACAACATAGAGGAGGAAAAGTTTATTTGGGTCAGGGTTTTGGAGGTATAGTCCATGTTCAGTCTACTCCAAGGCAGACATCATGGCAGCATGACATGGCAGAAGAAGGCTGAGCTCAACTAAATGGCAGCAGGAAGGAGAGAGGGAGGAAGGTGCGGGGGGGGGGGAGAAACAGAGAGAGAGAGAGAGAAAGATGTTGTCTCCCAGGCCACATCCTCAGTGGTCTACCTCCTCCAGCCATGTTTGACCTGCTTCAGTCACCACCCAGTAAATCAGTTCAAATTATGAATCCTACAGTGAATTTATCAACTGATGAGATTAGAGCCCTGATCCAATTATTTTGAATGAATATTACTGCATTGGGGACATGCTTTTAACACATGAAACTTTTGGGGGACAGACCAAACCCAAACCATAACAGATGCTATATGACTTCTCAGGCTACGTCACAAAAGGGCAACCAGCTATCTTGTCCTCTGAACACTCTCCTCTGTAGTTCTGACCACCACATTAGATGTATGACTACTCTGAGGATACCATGATGTGAGGAAGCCCATGCCTCATGGAGAGACCAAACATAGACGTTCTGTTCAACAGTCATAGCTGATTCCAGCCTAGGCTCCAGATTTGTATGAAGAAGTCTTCAGTGGATTCCCAATGCAGGCCATCTCAGTTATTCCCAGGGATTTAGACTTCTCAGACCAAGCCTACATCTTGAATCACAGATAAACCATTCTTAATGCACTGTAAGGATTGCTGACCCACAGAATTTGAGTATAAAAAAATGGTTGCTGTTTTGTACCATTAATTTTTAAGGTGGTACCAATAAGTTGTTGACATATTAGGGCCTGCAGGATACTACGAAACTATTTGAAATGGCTACTTTTGTGTGACCAATGCCACTGTTTGCTAGCCTCTGCTGCGTAAGCTTTACGTCACATATCTGAACTGAGTACTCACCTGTATGCAGTCTGTTCCTCTCCTCCTCAGGAACCAACGGGAAGGAGGTTACTTGGGCAGTGTTCATAGTCTGCACCCTAATAAGCAGCATGGTAAGTATCAGCCAAATAATTCTAGGCTGTTACTTGCTGTAGGGCTAAGGTAACAAAGGAATTGTGCTTATGCTATGACCTGACAGATTGCCTCTGAAAATGATGTTTCTGTCTTCATCATGGAAACAAGGATGCTGACAGCTAATTACCAGTTTCTTTCACAGTGGTTAAAACTTTTGGTGAATGTAAATCTCAGAATTCCAAAAGTGGGAGAATATAATTTTATCTACATTGGCAAGAAAGCTCCTGTGTATTTCCCCAAGCTGCCCATCACATAATTACATGAGAGCAGTGTTACACACAGGAATATACTTCTTTTAATACACTAAACTTATTTCAATAGTCCTCATTTTGTTTAGGGCTGTTGGTTCTCTTAAAATATCTCAGTGGATCCCTTGTTTTGTAAATGTCATAAATGTACATGAAATGTGAGAGTGGAAACATGAAGGGAAAATGTGGAAAAGTGTTAATAAGTTGCTGCATGGAGAACTGAAGGAAGCCGTCCAGGGTCTCCCATCTCCTTCTTGTGTGTAAAAAGTAACTGGGCTCTTTCCAGGAGTGACCACTGCTGAGGTCACAGGTGAGTTTGGACATTTCTCAACTACATATTTCTCTGCTATTTGATATCTTCTCAAGTTTACGCAAATGACACAGTGGATGTGCTCTTAAGGATGGAAGAAAGATGTTTTCCTAGTCACTCAGTGATATTCATGTCCTCGGAGAGCAGTCCTATGTCCAAATCTTTTAATTACTTGGAACTAAATCACCTGACCAGAAATCTACCCCGACTCTCTAGGACGACTGCTTCCCAAGCACTAATTGCTTCTGTAAAGGCACAATTCAGTGGTGCACAAGCCGCTGGTGTCAACACAATGTCACTGGCAAGAAGGACACTTGTTTAATGGACTCTTAGACCTACTTTCCCAAGTTATCTGCTTAGGAATCACTGTGCTTGTCCTGTTGCTCTGGCTTGAGGAATCTTTTAAGTTTTTAATCCTTTTAGGAAGGACATGTCAAATATGTCCTTCTGGCAGCAGGTTGTTTCAACAACTAACAAAATATAAAATCCAACAAGAATCACAAGCACAAGACGGTCTGATTTATTTTCTTTGAACAGTGTGTGTGTGGGGGGCTAAAGGATAGGCTATCACAGTGTCAGTGCCTATTCTGTATTCTTGCAAATGAGTCAGGCCAGATGCCTTTCTTTATACAGAGACGAGAAGTGCTTATTAGGAAAGGAAGATAGAAACGTACTAGAGCTGGGCATGGTGACACACATCTGCAATCCCAGTACTTGGGAGACTGAGACAGGAGGATTGCTGGTTCGAGGACAGTCTCAGCAACTTAATGAGATTCTCAGCAACCTAGCAAGACCCTGTTTCAAAACAAAAAATAAAAAAATAGGGCTGGGCGTGTAGCTCAGAGGTAGAATGCCCCTGGGTCCAATCCCTAGTACAACACACACTATGTATGTATATATGTATGTACGTATGTATGTATCATATATGTAAATAAGTAAGTATGTATGTATATAGGGCTGGGGGTGTAGCTTGGAGGTAAAACACCCCTGGGTTCAATGCCCAGTACCAAAAACAAAACAACACAACAACATAATACTAGGCCTCACAAATGCGACAAGGTTGGTGCTTGGGGAGATGATTATGCATTCCAGGGATGGTGTCTTTGTTCAAAATCTTCCTGAAAACTGCTCTTCTCCCTAGGCTCCCACTATACCCACACACACCACTGCTTTTTACTATGTAGTTAATTGTTTGTGAAAACGTCTATCTTCCCCCAAGATTGTCAGCAGCTTACGAGTAGGGACTGAAATCGTCTTTTCATCTCATATCCCTGGTGACTAGCAGAACACTTGGCAACTTGGCAATAGTTACTGAATGAATAACTCATATATTCTTTTGCATATTGTCTCTGGTGGCAGAGTTTCATCCTTTGAGAGTTGATTTACCTTTTAGAAACAGTCAAAAGTCATTCAGAGTCAAGTATGAAGAAAGAGGCCCTCATAGTACTCAACTTTCTTAAGTATATTGTAAACTAACACTGAAGGCCATTCTGAAAGGAAGTTTATTGGAGTAAACAGGCAGGAACCTTCAAGGCAAGTAATTTGAAGGGTAATGAGTAAATGTAGGAATTCTCATGTGCTTCTTAAAAGCAACTATTCAGGGATTCCTAATCATAACTTTTTCATATAATAAAACTTCTAAAAGTAAACCATTCTCTGCAGTAGTATGTGTGTGGGAATGAAAACCAGAAATTATTTATATAATGTTTCTTAAATTGACATTTAAGTACACATGGACTTCATATTCTGGCAAGTGCGACAGTGTAAAAGGGCTGAAAAACATTTAGCTTTTCCACATTGGCTTCTTGGTGTACAACCTTCTCATTTCTCTACTTCTCAGTTTGAAGCAAAGCACGAATCTAGGCAGATCTAGAAAGACCAAACTTCCATCAGGTACTGCATTCCAGCTACTGAGGAGGCTGAGGAAGGAGGATCATGGTGATCTTAGGCAACTTAGTGAGACCCTGTCTCAAAAATAAAAAATGGAAAGAGCTGGGGGATAGAGGGAGACCTAGCCTCCTTCTTTCTTTAGCTCACATTTTTCTGTGGCAATAGTTATGGGAATTGGTGTAAATGGTCTTTTCACCAACATGTACACAATGTGGAACTGTGGAGAAATGTAATAGGGACAGTTTTAAAAGACAACCTGGATCAGCTAACAAAAGAGTAATGCCAACATCAGGTCGCAAGATACGCGGAAGATAAGCCATCTTTATGGATGAAGCAGGAGCAGACAGCCTAGGCCCCATGCAGTACTAGTAACCTGATTCAGGGCTGAGGCTTGGCCTCCCTCTGCATTCAGCATCTTTCACTGAGTGCATTATAGTTTATGTATTTAAATGCCAACTTTTAATCCACAGGTTTACACCTTAGGATGCAGTTCTGACCTAGGGTAAAGGAAGGCTAAGACACACAGTGGGGAAAAAGAGAAAAATTCATCAAAGTGATTTAAAGGCAATAAAGAGAAAAGGTTTACTTTGGCTCACAGTGTTAAGAGGCTTTAGTCCGTGAGTGGTTGACACTGTTGCTTTGGGTCATGGTGGCACATCATGGCGGAAGCACATGGTAGAGCAAAACTGCTCACTCATTGCGGCAGGGACGCAAAGAGAAGAAAAAGAGGAAGAGACTGAGCTCACGGTATCCTCTTCAAGGGCCATCACTAGGCCCCACTCTTGAAGTTTCTCTCACTCCCAATAATGCCAGCTTGGAAACCAAGCCCTAATGCATGTGCCTTTGGGGAGACTCAAGATTGAAACCGTTGCAGTGGTATTTCAAATAAAAATTTCCACGTTTCCTGTTGAATACTAGAAAGGACTGCCTGGGCCCTAAGACTGGTTTGTTGGCAGAAGACTGGAAAATGTGCGACTACCATGCAGGTGCACATTTGCAGAGCTTCTTAGTCTTGAAAGACTTTTTACATACATTCCCTTTCCTGACCCAGACAGAAATAGGAAAAAAAAAAAAAAAGAAAAAGAAAAAGAAAGAATACAATGAATGGGGTTAAAAGAGTTTCCTCTAGTTATACCTCCCTGCTACAAAGTTGTAAAGAGTGTTCTTTTTAAGGAAGGAGGGTTATTGGCAGTTTAAAACCTGCTATTTCAGCTGGGCATAATGGTGCATGCCTGTAATCCCAGTACTTGGGAGGCTGAGATAGAAGAATTGCAAGTTAGAGGCCAGTCTCAGCAACTTAGCAAGAACCTGTTTCAAAATAAAATAATAAAAGGACTGAGAGTTTTGCTCAGAGTTAAATGCCTCTGTGTTCAATCCCCAGTAACAAACACGTACAACCCCCCACCCAAAAAAACCCTGCTGTTTCAAAGCTAAATATAGCACATATTTGCCTGTGTACATATATACCTGTGTGCATGGATACATGCCCTTGTAAGATCAAAAAGTGATATACACATCATGCTCTTACTGATTTTTTTTCTGAGAAGCAAATGCAGAATTGTAAAAAAAAAAATCAGAGCAAATACCCCTCAATAAGTTACGGCTGGCTTGGTTGTTTTATATATATAATAAAATTTACCATTTACACTCTTTTTAAAGAAATTATTCATGTACTTTCCTTAAACTGTGGTTAATTATACATAACAACATTTACTGCTTAAACTGTTATTAGGTGTACAGTGCAGCAGCAGTAAGTGTATTCACTGTTGTGCTACTATCACTACTATCCATCTCCCAAACCTTTTCATCATCCCAAACTGAAACTGCACTCATTAAATACTGACTCCTCATTCCCTTCTCCCTGAAGCCCTTGGAAACCACCATTCTACTTTCTGCTCTATGAATTTGATGAATCTAGGGACCTCATATAATTGGAATAAAACAGTCTTTGTCCTTTTTGATTGGCTTATTTCACTTGGCATAATGTCCTCAAGATTTATCCATGTTGTAGCATGTGTCAGAATTCCTTTTTAAGGATGAATACTATTCCATTGTATATATTATCACATTTTGTTTATCTGTTCATTCACTGACAGAAATGTGGACTGTTGCTACCTTTTGGCTACTGCAAAAACATGCTGCTAACCACAGAGGTGTAAATGTTTCTATGCATTACCCTGCTTCCAGTTCTTAGGGGTTTATACCCAGAAGTGGACCTGCTGGATCATATGGGAATTCTATGTTTAGGTTTTTGAGAAACAGCCTAAGATTTGGTTTTATAATATTGTGTACCATCATACTTATAATGTACATTAGGCTATTGGCTCTGCTTACCAATCATTTCTTGCTGTGCTTAATCATAGGAGATGTGACTATGGCAGAGAGAGTCTTATTATGCCAGCCATACAGTCTAATTAATTTCTTTTATTTCCAGCCACATGCCACAGTTTCTTAGGTGGAAAAAAATAAGCTAAATCAACACAGAACCACAAATTATGATTCGGCTAAATAAGCAGATTTGCTGACTAGGCTAACGTGAGAATGCTAGCAGCTCACAGGAGCTGATTACCAAGGAAATCTGAAGAGCCGGCAATCCTAGATGCCTCTAGAGAATGTCTACAGAACCTCTGGATTCTTCTGACGTTTATACCATCTGTTCTGCATATCCTGTAGTCCTTCTCTGGGGCTACCATATATGGCAGAACAGGTGCACACTGTGGCACTTCCGTTTGGGAAGCTAAATGTGTAGCTGTTATCTACAGACTCCTTATTGGGATGATTTCAGTACTTAGCTCAGTTTTCATGTCCACTCATTCCTCCACTTGCATTTTAGGCTCTTCGGCCTCTATACTAGTGATCTTCCCAACACCCCGGCTCATACACAGGACATACTAGTATGCTGAAAGTGAACTGTTCTTACTGCTCCCCTAATGTCACCACCATTAGGTATGCTGCAGCTTGGATCTCACCATAATTCAGAACATGTCCTAGCCCGAGGCCTTGAGTCAACCTCTCATCCTTCTGCTTTGCTCAATCTGTCAGCCTTGGGCTTGCTTTTCCTCCTCAATGTGATTTCCGGTTCATCTCTCCCTTCCATTTTTCTAGCCTACCAGCCCCTGACAGCTTCCTGGCTGCTCCAACAACGTGGGCCTGGTGACCAGCCATTGCAGCGATGCTCTCGAGGGTACCCTTGCTTCCCCTGACTCCTACAGCAGCACTGTCTTCACCACTCCCAGCCTGGGATGGCAACAACCTCTGTCTCCCCACCTGCTTTTGAATGTTGCTAAACAGGACTGATTGACCTTGGCACTGAAGTACATTTACCTCTAACTTTGCTATTTTGCTGCACAGCTATCCTTCTACTTCCACCCCTTTTTGGTGCTGGGGATTAAATCCAGGACCTTGCACATGCTAAGCATGCACTGCACCACTGAGCAATGTCTCCCAACCCCCTGGAACCCATTCTTAATGGAGAGCTTTGCATTCTGTCAACATCCAATACTACAAACCCCTTTCACTCTCTCAAGCAACACATTTCAATCCTACAACCTAGACTTTTTGCAGTCAGTTTTCTACCCTGATTTTGTGAAAGGATTGGGACCATTTAAGATGAATTATTATGCCAAGAAAACCAGAATATAAAAGAACATATTGATGTATTTGATAATTTATAAGTCTTTGAAAAAAATTATAGCAAAAAATACAAACCATGTTGAAAGATTAATGAGAAGGTAGGAGAAAAATGTGAGTGTTAGCTGGGTGTGGTGGCACATGCCTGTAATCCAGTTCTTGGGAGGCTGAGACAGGAGGATCTCAAGTTTGAGGCCAGCCTTAGCAACTTAGCAAGACCCTCTACAGCTTAGTGAGACCCCGTTTCAAAATATTAAATAAAATAGGGCTGGGGGTATAGTTCAGAGGTAGAACGTCCCTGGGTTCTATCCCTAGTATCATATAAAAACAGACAGACAAAAACAAAAGAGAAAGAATTTATTTCCAACTTCTTCTTTGCCTCAGACTTGTCTTATATATCTTTGTATCTACTAAGACTCAATTAGGAAATTATGCTTTCCCCTGTAGCTCCCTGACCATGCTGTTAATTGCTTTCTGTATTGTTTTCAATGATTTCTTCTGCATTGGATCCCTCCTCTTAAGTCAATAAACACCATAAAATCTTTACATCCTTAAACTCTTCCAGACAGATCCCTCTACTCATTCACTACAGTCTCAAAAATTTGTACTTCCCCTCATACTCTTCCTAACAAGCTGCTCTTTTACATTTGGTACCCATGACTCCTGACCACTATGGATGCCCTCGGCCAGGTGAGTCGGTCACAAATGGCCCCCCAGGCACCCTTCCTTGCTGAACTCTCTGTAAGCAAAGAACGGGTCAACCACCACACCTTGCTACTCTCTTCTTCCTGCTGCTCTTCTTGGCCTCTTCTCTCTGCTCACTCTCTCTGGGCAACATAGCCAGTTTCGCTTCTTATCAGATGACTAAGGACCTTTTGAGCTCTAGCTCTGCATTTTTAACTGCCTGTTGGATGTATCCAGAAGATGCAGTACTAGCATCTTAGATTCAGTCTGTGTCTAAGACAACTTACATAGATCTTCACATGGATCTTTGTTGTTCCCTACTTCTGTTACTAGCATTCCCTGGAGTCGGGCATGCAATCCCAGTACTTCCCTGTAACCCCAGTACTTGGGAGGCTAAGACAGGAGGATTGCAGGTTCTTCGCCAGCCTCAGCAACTTACTGAGATCCTGTTTTAAAACAAAAAATAAAATAGGGCTGGGGGTCTAGCTCAGAGGTAGGATGACCCTGGGTTCAATCCACTTCTCATTTTTTGGTTGTTTGACCAGAAATAAGCAAAACGAGGGGAAAAGAGCATGATAAATAAATAAGAAACCCTGGATCTTAAAGCTCTGCTTGAGTTAAGAATAAGAACCAGTGGAGGTCTATTATACAACATGGTGACTACTGTGAATAATGACCCATATACTTGGAAACTTCTGAAAGAGGAGATAGCAAATATTCTTATTACAAAGAAATAAGTATGTGAGGTGAAGGATATGGGGACTGGAATGATTAAGTCATTTCATAATGAATATGTAAATTAAAGCATTATACTATACGCTAAGTATATACAATTTATTGTTGTCAATGAAAAAACTATGAACCAAAAGTTGAACTTTATTCTTGTGCCTAAAAACTTTTATATAAGGGACTACGGGATAATCTAGTCCATTTTCTTATCGTCAGACTTGCCTTCATTGAAGACAAATAATTTCTCATATATATTCATATATATTTTTCTTCTGTGGTGCTGGGGATAGTACCTAGGTCCTCACACATGCTAGGAAAGCACTCTACCACTGGGGTATATACCACCACATATCTAACTTTAAAGAAAATGATCCTAAAATGTCCACATTGTAGATGCTAAATAGAATAAATAAACCCCAGAAGTCTAAAATAAGGAACAAATGGTGAGTGGCAAGGAATTTCACAATAAAGGAGTTCAAAATTATAACTGGACAGTCTCTCTTCCTTCCTCAAAGAGCTGTCCCTTTAAAAGAAGAAAAGCTATATTTTCCATTTTTCCTTTTTGGAAGATAGTAGATATTAAATGACCTGGTATTCAAATGGGACCTGTGACAACAGGCATGTGTTAATAAGGTTTGATTTTGCTCTGTGGAGATATTGTTAAAACCATTCAAGAACAGGAAGGACTTGCTTATATTTTGTACAGATTAACCTCATTCAACATTTCAATAAATTAAGCCATCTGGTGTTTAGAAAATGAATCTTGTTCTAAAGAAAATAAACATACTGGCTATATAAACAGCTTGTGAGTTCATGCTTTGGGGTTAAGGAAAAGGAGATCCTTTTGCTTGTACACCTGCATTCTAACGTCCACTCATTCCCCCAGCGAGAGCCTTCTGTGGATCAGGCACTTCCTACTAGGTTCTGGTACTAAAGAAACAGTCTTTACTCTCAAGACATTCCAGAAGGTGGTAAATGAACAAAGGTTTCATTCAGAAATCAGTACGAAAAGACAGGGAAGCTGGGTGTGGTGGCGCATGCCTGTAATCTCAGTACTTGGGAGGCTGAGACACCGAGGATCACAGGTTTGAGGCCAGTATGTGGTAACTTAGTGAGCCTGTTTGAAAAAATTAAATAAATAAGGCTGGTGGTGTAGCTCAGTGGTAGAGTACCCTGGCTTCGATCCCCAGTAAAACACACACACACACACACACACACACACACACACACACACCCCTACCTTTGAATACTCTGCCATCCTGGCTTCAATCCCCAGTAAAACACACACACACACACACACACACACACACACACACACACACACAGAATAAAACACACACACACACACACACCTTTGAATACTCTGCCCTCCCTCGGAGCGAGCCCAAGCATGCAAGGTCCCATGGGGTCTCTAGTTCCTGCTTATTGCTGAGGCGCCTCACCAGCCCTGTCGCTTGTCACTCATGTGCTGCCTTCACCTGGCAAACTCCTCCTTGCCCCTGAGTTTGTGCTTCTGGAGATCCCTTCCTCCCTGTCCAGTGTGTTCCCTGGCCCCTGTACTTACGTTGCTCCATTAAAACAATCTCGGATCCAGTTCCTGGAAAGCAGAGTCTGTTTCTCATCACCAATGAATTCCTGATGCCTGGGTGCAAGTCTGGCACCCAGACAAGGACAAATCCTGGTTTGATGAGTGATCAAATGAATGAGGGAAGCTGTGCTTAGGGTTAAGGAGAGACAAAGCACCGACGAAGCCAGTGGGCCAGCATGGTGAGGGAAAGAGCAGAGGCATTTCAAGTGGTTGCAAGGAGAGTTTCCCAAGAGAACAGGTTGTCTTTCTGATAGCATATAAGCTTCTGGAGAGCCACCAGCACATATCTGGAAGTGATGGGCTTTGGATTCAAACTGCTCTGGGTGAAATGAAAAGGGACTACAAACACACAACATACTTCCTCAGAGATGAGGAATATAAAGTGCGCAGTACACCTGACACAAGCGGGCACTTGAAGTGGTAAATGCTAGTCTAATATAAAATATAATGCTGTCTAGTCTTTTGCCCATGGGAACCCCACAGTCCAGCAGAGAGAGACCCAAGGCTAGGTGACAGTAAGTGGCTTCCCAAGAGTCACATAGTTGGTCAGTGGCGGAGCTGAGATCTGAACACAGCCTTGATGGGTTTCCTCATCTATTAGGGTTTGGATGTAAAGTGTTCCCAAAGACTCATGTTTTGAGGGCTTGGTGCCCTGTGCAGCAAAGTTCAGAGGTCAGGTTTTTGGGAAGTGATTGGATCAGGAGGGCTCTGACCCCAGCAGTGGATTACCTAGTGAAATTTGAGTGGACTACTGGTAGGTGGCGGGAACTGGGTAGATGCAGCATGGTTAGAGGAAGTAGGTGACTGGGTGTGCTCTTGGGCACTATATCTTGCTCCTGGCCCCTTCCTTTCTCTCTCGTCTCCCTGGCTGCCATGAGCTGAGCAGCTTTTCTCTGCCACACCCTTCCACCTTGATGTTCTGCCTCATCTCAGGCCCAAAGTACTGGAGCCAGATGACCATGGACTGAAACCTTTGAAACTGTGAGCCCAAATAAATCTTCCCTCTTCTAAGTTGTTCCTGTCAAGTACTTTGGTCACAGCAGTGTAAAGCTGGATAATACAATATCTGTGCCCTGAACCACCACACTCGGGTGAGATTTCATGACTGGAGAGACTTGAGAGAGTTGCCTTTGCAGGGGACAGACCTGTCATGGTGGTGGATAAGATCACAGGGAAAGAGATGGAGCAATGATCGAAGCTGGGGGATTGTCAAGGTTTTAGAGGGACTGAGGAGGTCCAGTAAAGGAGACTGTGACAGAAACAGCAGAAGAGGAACAGGGATTGAGGAGCAGCTGGGGGTATCTCTAGGAGTGGCTGGTCTGATCAGACAGATCAGACTGAATCAGGGAAGGCATGCTGTCCCTGGCAAATAGGATCCCGGGCATCTGTGCAGCAGCTGGCTCAGTGCAGCAGCCGGGGTACAGTTTGAATGACAGTGTGTTGGGGTGTGAAAGGCAAGGGAGTAGAGCTTGTAAGTGCAAACTTCCCTGCAGAAAGAGGTAAAGGTCGAAAGTGCTGGGCAGGGGTTGGACATGGAAGCAAAGAAGTCAAAGGGCTATTTCTGGATTTGGGAGACAGGACTGGAAAGAGGGAAAGGGGGAGGTTTTGGAGAGTCGACAACCAAAGAAGTAGGATTAGCAGCGATAAAGAGAAGGAAAGCTTGGAAATGTTGGTAAAAACAATGGATGCTTCTTTTCAAGTAAGATGCAGGGAATTAGTCAGGCATAGTGCTGCATGCCTGCATCCTCCCAGCCACTGGGGAGGAAGAAGCAGAAGGGTCCCAAGTTTGAGGCCAGCTTGGGCAATTTAGCTAGACTCTGTTTCAAAACAAAACAAAACAACAAAACAAAACAAAACAAAACAAAACAAAACAAAACAAAACAAAAAGGCTGGGATAGAGCTCTTCCTCAGTGATAGAGCACCGAGTTCAATCTCCAGTACTACCACCACCTAAAAAAAGGGGGGGGTGAGTTGGAAGGATTGAGGGTCTTATGGCCTGGGGTCTTGGATATTTTACTAAGACAAAAATGTATATGTTTTCAATGAATGGTACTGGGACAAGAGGTTATCATTTTGGAGAAATTTAAGCTGAAACCCTACTTCCATACTTACACAAAATGAATTCCCAATATATCAAAAATCAAACATAAAAAATCTATAAAAGAACCCCAAATTTTTTTAGGGAATTATTATAATCGTGGAGTTTGAATTTAGCATGACACTAAATTCAAAGGCAAAGTGTAACCACATAAAAATTAAAATCTACAAAAAATAAACATGGCTAAAAGATAAAAAACAAATGAAGACAATATGTTTGTAAGAAACATGAGGAATAATAAAACAGCAAATGATATAGGAAAGAAACACATATGGCTAATATACATAGTATGTCCTTAATGTGACCTATAACTGAAGAGATACTATCTTGCAAACACTGAATTAAAAAAGATGAAAATATGGATTCTTCTTAGGGCTGAAGATCGGGTGGCCAGGACAGTAAATGTCCCTCAAAGGCCTGGTGTCCAGCTTGGTGCTACTGGGAGGGGGTGGAGCCTTCAGAAGGTGGGGCCTGGTGGGAGGGAGGGAGATTACTACTAGGGTGTACCCTTGAAGGGGATGCTGGACCCTTGCCCTTTCCTTTCTCTCTGTTTCCTGGCTGCCATGAGGCAAGTAGTTCTTCGGCCACAGATTCCCACCATGATGTACTTGTGCAGTCACAGGCACAAAAAACAGGACCAAGTGACTATGAACTGAGACCTTCATGAGCCAAATTAAACCTTTCCTCCTTATAAACTGGTTATCTCAGGTATTTTGTCAGTGACAGAAACCTGACCCATGCTGTGCCCAATGGCAGCGTTCCTACCTCCAGGCCTTTATCCTTCACAAAGACACAGGTACCAGGATGTTCACTACAGCATTGTCCATAATGGCAAAAGCTGAAATCAATGTAACTGTTCAATACTAAGGAGCTGAAGGGATAAGTTATAGCATACCCACAGTGTGGAATACTATCAGACCATTAAAAAGGGAAGATTTTATCGTACAAGATATGTTGGGAACAATGTACAAGATATATTGCATTAGTGAAAAGAAAAGTGGCTGAAAAACAGTATAGTAGTCCCTCTTTATCTGAGATTCTACTTTCCTTCCCTCTTCCCCTTCCCCTACCCCCCTTCTTTCCTTCCTTCCTTCCTGTACTGGGGCTTGAACAGGGACATTCTACTCCTGAACTATACCCTCAGCCCTATTTTTATTTATTTTTTAATTTTGAAACAGGGTCTAAGTTGTGGAGGGCATAAGTTGCTGAAGCTGGCAGCGAACCTGTCTCAGCCTCCCAAGAACTGGGATTACAGCCGTGCGCCACCATGCCTGGCTGAGGTTCTACTTTCTGTGGTTCCAGTTACCAGGGGTTCACCGTAGTCTGAAAATATTACATGGAAAATTCCAGAAATAAATAACTTGCAAGTTTCAAACTGTGCAGTGTCCTGAGCACCATGAAACAATTTCCTGCTGTCCTACTCCATCCAGCCCAGTTTGTGAACTGTCCCTTTATCCAGCATATCCATGCTGTTATAGACCACTCACGCATCAGTCACTTACTGGCTCTCTCCATCATCAGATCAACTGTTGTCTATCCCAGTGCATCTGTTCAAGTAATCCCTATCTTACTTAAGAATGGCTCCAAGTGCAAGACTAGTAATGCTGGCAATTTGGATATGTAAAGTGCTTCCTTTAAGTTAAAAGGTAAAAGTTATCAATTTAACTTAAAAAAATTGTATGCTGAGGTGGCTAAAATCTATAGTAAATCATTGTTGCTAATCTCTTACCATGCCTAATTTATAAATTGAATTTTGCCATAGATATGTAGGTTGTAGGTAAAAACATTGTATATACAGGTTCAGTTTATCTGTGGTTTCAGGCATCCACTGGGAGAGTTGGAGCACATCCCCCATGGAGAAAGGGACTACTGTATTTAGAGTGTAACCTTATCTGTGTTAAACAAAAAAGTGCATTCACATTCTGTAAATGCCCAGGAATTTTCTTTTTTTTTTTTTTGCGGTACCGAGGATTGAACCCAGGGGCATTCTACCTCGGTGCTATACTCCCAGCCCTATTTTTTTTATTCTTTATTTTGAAACAGAGTCTCACTAAGTTGCGGAGGCTGGCTGTGAACCCAGATCCTCGGATCCTCCGGTCTCAGCCTCCCAAGTACTGGGATTACAAGCATGCGCCACCACGCCTAGCTTGCACAGAAATTTTCTGGAAGGCTACATAAGAGTATTACTGTGGGAAATGAGATTTAAAGTTAGGAGAGGAGGGAGAAGAATTTTTTTTTTGCCTTTGAAATTTTTTATTTTGAAAATGTATTATTTTAATTAAAATTGTAATAAATAATAATTTCAGAAAGATCAACTTAACCAAGTTGTAAGTCAAAAGAAGAATAAACAGGAGATACATATGTTGTATTTTTGCTCATCTTAATTTTAACAAGTAATAAAGATCATAATAATCATATTGAATACTTGTTAAGAGCTTATGCTCTCAGTCTGAGTGGTCTGGGTGTGAATTCTGGTTCCTTTACTTACTGAGTAAAAACGATAAAGTTAACCTCCCTAAACTTCAGTTTCTTCATCTCACTGTGTTGGCTGGAGGATTAAATGAGAAAGTGCACGTAGATGATTTATGGAGGAGCTCAGTACACAGTATAAGGTCAATAAATGTGATCTGTTATCATTAGTAGAACCCCCTTGTCTTGCTGTTTTCCAGCATTGTATTAGATATAATTGTTACTTACCGCTTAATATAAAATGGTGTTTTGGGATTATAAGGCACTATTATCCTATCTAATTTCACAATAGTCCCATTTTTACTGTATTTGGAGAAATTAAGTGGTTAGCCTCTGATCAGTTTTAGAATCAGAAAGCAGATCTTGTGAATTCAGAAGTTTCTCCTTCTCTAGCATGTCTAGGACCAACAAGTACAATAGCCTCCTTATTCTGACACATATTTAGGTTGATCCCCAAATCCTAGGCAGTAGGGACCATGGAGCTCCACATTACTCTACATGCTACCTTGGATCAAGCACAGCAAACCATTACTCATAACTCCATTTTGTTGATGATAATGACATTCCTTTAAAAGATTTTAAATTTTCCTATAATTTATTGTAGTACAGATGATCAAAAAGCAGAAAAGGACAAACACACAGGCTAAATCACCTGTCAAAACAAATCAATACATGCTTATCTAATCTATGAATCTAATCACTGTTACCCCCAATCTAGGCACTTTCATTGCAGTACTGTGTTCAATAAATCTTTATACAGCCAAAGTTTATCTGACCTAAAAATTTCTTTACTGATGTAGCAAAGTAGACTGATATGGCGCCTCCACTTAACAGAGAGAGCAGAGAGAATATCGACACTTTTCCCAAGGTTCTTCAGGATTTAATGATAGAACCAAATCCGAGTTCACAGCCTCATGCTTTCTATTTTGCCTCAAATACTGTGCAAAGGGATTATATCTCCTTCATTTTAATTTTTTCATAGGATTTTCCTGGAATCAGTTCTGAGTTTACTTTGGAGTAAAAAAGTATTACAGTAAGCACACAGGGTATATAGTACTGGAGTCTCAGTAAATTCCTTAATAGACTCAAAGCAATTGATTTCCTTGAGGCTTATTTATTTATTTATTTAAAAACCAATTTTGCTCAAAAGGAGAATGAGCCATTTTTAATAGCTGTGACTCCTTATTATATATAGATGTATTTTAGCCCACTGTAACTATACTTGGGAAAAATCTATTTAGAAGAAAATTCATTTGTTATTCTGTAGTAGCACTGTATCTGCTCTGAACGATCTTAATGAGGAATCAATTGACTATGATGGCTCAAACAGGCTTTGATATTGAAAATTTAATTAAGTGATATTTATTTAATTAAAACCAACTTCCCCCCAGTACATACATGCAAACATACACATGCACAGAATAACATGACTATCTTTTATATGGCTCAAACATTTAATTGCAGAAACCTTTACTTCAAATAGGTCATCCTCCTGTGGTGTCCTTAGAAGTATCTTGGGTTGTGTAGGCTCCTTCCTGAGACACAATACAGTTAGAAATCTCTGTGCCATTCCTAAGCTGCTCAGAAATGAATATTTGGAAAGACAGAAGCAGACCATGCAAGTTAAAATGCATGTTTTACCAGAGAAGTAGAAGGACAGCTATTGATTTAGGTGACTTCAAAATCCTGATCTTTTCCTCCATTAAGGCTGCTGAAAATTTACACCAGTTGAAAGAAAGATAAAAAATACCCAATTCCAGTTCCCACTGTGTTCCTGGGTTAGAGTTCCAAGAGTTGCAACCTACAATCTCCTATCATGGTATACTGTAAGATCTTAAATGGAAAGGATGTATCAGTGCTTTGGATTGGTCAGTCTAAGGGTATATAATCAGTTTTCAAATGATGCATAAATTAAATTAGAGCTGGGCGTTGTGATGTATGCTTGTAATCCCAGTACTTGGGAAGCTGAGACAGGAGGATCGCAGGTTCGCGGTCAGCCTCAGCTACTTAGTGAGGCCCTTTGTAACTTAGACCCTGTTTCAAAATAAAGAACAAAAAGTAGGGCTGGGGGTGTAGCTCGAAGGTAGAATGCCCATGGGTTCAATCCCCAGTAGTGCAAAAAAAAGTTAGGGCAATTGATTAGATGTAACTCTGATAAGGAAAATTCCAACCTAAAGTGTGATTTTGAAAATTTCCATAACCCTATAGTTCCTAGTGCTTTTGGTGATGGAGCACAAATACGTGAGTTATTGATTATGAGAAGTGAGGCATTCACTATGTACTCAGGATTACAAGAGAAGCTGCAGGAGCCAATTATGAATATAAAATCTTTCAATTCTACTCTGGAGAAATGAAAATCTGACACATGCTGATTGTAAATATTTCTTATTGACACTTACAGGAAAAGCTCCTAACAGTCTCACAACTGTTTATTAGAATTGAATCTAGTGCCTGGAACTTTAGAATGGTGTGATCAGAGTAAGCCTAGAGGATTTGGCCTGGGGTAATTTCAGATTTCAATCTTGCAAACCAGAGTTTCTGAACCTGAGCCCATGGCTTCAGGAACCCCTATGTGTATGTATGCCTATTCAGAGGAAAGGGTGAGAGCTTTTATAAGATATAAGGCACTGTATTAAAACTTGTGTCATATACATTAAGAACATATACTTGATTCAGTCACTTTAATGATACAAATTTGTCCTAAGAAAACTATCAGGGCCGTGAATGAAGAAATTTATGGCAGCACTGTAATTGAAACCAAGTACATAGTCAACATTTGAGGGTCAGAATGAACAAATCACGGAAAGCTATAAAATGAAATATTAGAAGTCATTAAAAATGAGTCAAAAGAGAATTAAGTCATATGAGAAATGCTTACTGTATATTAGGTAAAGAGAGGTTATAAACTCAGTGTGAGGTTATGATCCCAAAGGGACCAGAAAGAGGAAACTAGTTCTCTATTTTTGTTTATGTCAATGGTGCAAGCAGGTTGAATGATTGTTACAAGCAGCTCATGGAAGTGATCTGAAGTCCTTTTGATGCCAGAATGACCCCAGGCCTCTGCACGGGAAAAAGGAGCCATGTGCCATTTCTCGAAAATTGTAAGTCCAAGATAAGGAAGGCTTCAGAATGGGTTACAGGAGAGTATTATCACTGAGTCTTGGGATAAGATCATGCTGGTTAGTGAAAAATGCACATGAGTATAATTTAGGATTTATTCTCATTAAAACTGGGCCCCATAGTGTTATGTAGAAGTTAACTGAGAAGGTAATGAGAAAAATTGTCATTTTGTAATCACTAATGGAAGAATTGATCCAGGCAAGGTATATTAATGGGTCTGAAAACCACTGGATAAAAGGCTATTGGGGAACAGATTATTTGTTAACTATAAAGAGAAATAGGATGCTTACAATGGACATACCTGGTCAATTCCACTCTAACAAATGACCAAACTTAGCACCTACCATTAACTGGTACAACTGATATTACGGGCCTCTGGATGTAATGTGGTGGGAAGGATGCCGTATCATCCAAGTGACTGTCCTGCCAAGTATTTATTCCGAGTGTTAACAACAGAGAAACAATCTGACAAATTTGGACTGGGGAACATTCAGGACTAAAAACTCAATGTTATGGAAGTAAAAACAAACAAAAAACTGCAGGGGAACTCTCCTATGTTAAAAGAAGACTAAAGAGACATGACTACAAAATCAATGCTTAATCCTTGCATAGATTCTGGATTAGAGAAAACAAATAAAATTGAGCCAGATACCCTACAGCCTTCATCTGCCTATCTGATGATGCAAAATCAATCCTTCTGATGCCTGGGTTTTCCTCTCCTTTGGGTTTGGTTAAGTTTGTCCCCAAAATGTAATGAGTCCACCATGGACTCAGTCCTACATTTGAGTCCCAGCCCTCAGTCACTGTTTGACTCTGGGCAAGTCACATCAGTTTACAGAGTCTCCTTGCAAAATTTCCTCTTCTGAGAAATGAGTAGGTAACAGTGCCTTCCTTCTAAGAGTGCTCACTGTGTGTTGGTCCAAATTTCCTTCCTCAGTAGGCAACTTGGCACAGTGCACTCTCAGGGAACACATTTGCATTAATCTGGATGGTGACGCAGGACGTATTGTACTGGCTTCAGAAGCGGCTTTCTTCTATTTCTATTGCAATGATTTGGCTCTTTAACTTAATTTTATATGGTGATGCTGACTCAGTTCTCTGTCTCTCACTGTACCGTTCTTCCTTTCTCATAGAAGAAAAAAATCCTCATAAAAACAATTTACAATATATCAAAATATTGACAGGAATCTTAAGCCCTAATGTCTGAAGTTATCTGTGGCCATGATTTATTATACAAGTTCCACAGTTATAACTTGGTAATTAGGAAATATTGATAAATGCAAACATATTATTGATGTCAATTAAAAAAGCATAAGATTGATGAGCCTTCCAAAGTGCTCTGACACAAGCAGTTAGAGAGTAATGCCCATCAATATGCATCTAACCACTCTAAATGGGAGAGAAATTAGGTTGCCAGAAAACAAAGGCTGCGTTCACATTAAAAGAGAGGTTATTGAAACAGATGAGCAGTCAACAGGAATACCTAACAGAGGCCCAAGTAAAGTCCTACAGAAAAAACACAGACTCCTCACTGGTGATTCATGAAAAGGTAGGCAAGGAAAGTGTTTAGGAGTCTAAGAATGTGACACATTGATCTAGCTAAAGGATGGGTCAGGTCAGGGCCTGAGTTGATCGGGGGTGCCTGATCCCAGAAGTAAAAAGCATATGCCACACCAGAACTTAAAGAAAAAGGCAGCCTTTCGGGTAATATCTTAGAATATACTTCTATAGACTCTATTTTGGAGGACCCGAAAAAAATCTTGGATTTATGTTGCATGGAAAACTTAATCAAGGTCCCAGTCTCTACATATAGAGAAGAGGAAGGACTCGGGCCTGGGTTACTGAGAAAATGAAGCATTAGGAATTTATACAGAATATTTGTTCAAGCAGAAGGGAAGGTAACAATTCACTTTGGGTCATGATGGGTTTCAGGTGTTAGAAAAATACCCAAGTGCAAATATTCATTATATACAGAGACCAGCGTTTTGCATGAAAAGGACCAAAGATGAAGTTTCAAAGAGGGGGTATGGTAATTGACAGAGTTGTAAAGCAGAATCAGGATTCAAAAAGACTGACTGGGAGGAGTTCCAAGATGGTGACTAAGGGAGATACCACGTCATGATCTCTCTGAGACTTGGATCTCAATCGCCTTGAAAGCAACTTCTTGATAGGAGAAGAAAAGCAAGAAAAATTGAACTAAACAATGAAAAATTTGAAACGCAACGGAATCAAAGTCAGAAGACAAAACAGAGGAAAGTAGAGGCATTGAGGCTTCCACATGCCTCCAGCAGAGAAGCCAGAGACCTGTTGTGAGTTCAACTAAAGATCAGCAGAGAAAAAAGCAAGCAGCAGCTCGCTCCACACTCAAAAGTGACCACACAGCGGCGGCAACAGCAGCTGCAGCGGCGCCATCTTCGCAGGACTTTACCAGCGGCTACCAGCATTGTGGCTCCTGCACAAGACTAATGGAGACGCCAGGGACCTGCTGTGAATCCAGCAGCTGCAGAATAGCAGCAGTGAAGGCGAGCATCAACTCGCTCCACGCGCAACACAGACCTGAACTACTGCATCAGCAGAAGCGGCAGCGGTGCCATCTTGGTCAGATTGCGCCAACGGCTACTGGCACTGAGACTTCTGCAGGCCACCAACAAAGAAACCAGGGAGCTCTTCTAAAACCATCACTGCAGAGCATCAGTGACAAAAGCGAGCAGCAGCTCGATCCACACTCGGCAGAGTCCCCAATGCCTGGAGGCCTGACCAGAACTTGCGGCAGCAACTGAGCACCCCCCCCCCCAGAGATTAAGAGCAGAGCTCAATGAGACCGTAAGTCAACGAACTGCCCCAGGGAGAGACCACCCAGCGCGGCCACAGAGACTAGTGGGGTCTGAGACTGTGCGGATTGCCCTGGTGGAGGTGGGAGTGGGGTCTGCTGCGGGACACGGTACATGCGTGGATAAGCAGAGAGTCCCTGGTGACATTTGGGTGGGACAGACTTGAACCCACAGGTCGTAGAGGCCTTATAGAGTCCCTGGGGATCGCCACAGAACATAGAGTTGTGGTACCTGGGGAAAATTGGACCAAACCAGCCCTCTCTGTGGAAAACGTGGAGTTCCGTGTTTGAACAGAATTGGGTCAAAGCGACACCCACCGCTTCTGTAGGCAAAGAGAGACACAAGCCCGGGGCCCCCTGCTGGTGACACCTGCTACAGGTGTAGACAGAGAGAGACATAGGGACAGCCCAACTGGAGAACACGGAGACCCACGCTTGCAGTGAGAAGGGCAATAGCGGCACTGGTCACTTGCACAGGTAGTGAGAGGCACCAGGCAAGGGTCCAATCACTGAAGGAGACCAAGAATTGGGCCTGCAAATGGACATTATACCAAGCAAGTGAGAATAACCATTTAGTAAAGACTATTCACCTTTAAGGCTCACCTAGTAGCAACTATCTAAATCCAGAATAAGAAACTATAAAGGGAGAGAGATTAGACATTGGAAACCTACACAGTGAGAGAGAGAGAGAGCTACCAAAAGCAACAAAGGTATAAACATAAGAAGCCTGAAATCATGAAAAGGAAGAATAGCAAATAAACAATGAGACCCCACAATCTCACAACAACAGAACCCGCCAACTCAGAAGTGCAAAGATTGCCAGAGGACAATTCAGAACTTCAACAGATGAAATGATACAGGATTTATGAAAAGAATTCAGAGAGAGCCTGAAAGATTATGAAGGATCAAATAAGCAAAGAACCCGACACCCTGAACAAGAATCAAAAGGAAGCTTTGAAGGAAGTGAAGGATGCAATAATTTAAATGAAGGCATCAATACAGACTATCAACAATAGACAAGACCGCATGGAAAACAGAATCTCACTTTTAGAAGATGCCCTCTCAAAAAATGAACACATAGTATATAAATTAGAAAAAACAATTTAACAGCATGAAATGGGCATTGAAGAGATCTCACCCATTCATAAAAGAGCAAACCTAAGAATAACAGGCATAGAAGAGGGAATAGAAGCTTAAACCAAAGGAATCGATAATCTGTTCAGAGAAGTAATATTAGAAAATTTCCCAAACATAGAGGTCGACACACAGGTACAGGAAACATATAGAACCCCCAATAGACAGGATCAGAAAAGAGGTTCACCACGCCACATAATAATCAAATTGACTAATGTAGAGGCCAAGGAGAGAATCTTAAAGGCAGCGAGAGTAAAAGACCAAGTAACATTCAGAGGCAAACCAATAAGAATCACTCCCGACCTTCCAAACCAAGTCATGAAAGCCAGGAGGGCCTGGAGCGACATAATCCACACTCTGGAAGAAAACTTCCAGCCAAGATTTATCTACCCAGCAAAGATATCTATCAAATTTGACGGGAAATAAAAACCTTCCATGACAAACAGAAGCTGAAAGACTTTATGTCTTCCAAACTAGCACTAGAGAAAATGCTCAAAGAGATTAATTACAAAAAAGAAATAATAAGGAAACGCCAGAACCAGAGAAACATTGATTTCCATCAAACAAACAACTAGGCAAAGAACAAATACTACCTCAAACAGAAATTAAAACTCAAAATGATAGGAATGAAAACCCATCTCTCAATAATCACACTGAATATAAATGGCCTCAACTCCCCAATCAAAAGACATAAGGTGGCAAAATGGATTAAAAATCACAATCCACCTATATGCTGCCTGCAAGAAACATACCTTACAAGTAAAGATGCACACAAACTAAAGGAGAAGGGATGGAGCAAGGTAATCCACACTAAAGGAACTCGAAAACAAGCAGGAGTAGCAATTATGGTATAAGAAAAATTAGACTTCAAACCTAAACTTATCAGAAGAGGCAAAGAAGGTCATTTCTTACTGGTAAAAGGAACAATCCAGCAAGAGGATATAACAATAGCTAACATTTGCGCCCCAAACATAGCTGCAACCACTTTCATAAAAGAAACTCTTCGCGACATTAAATCACACATAGATCCCAATATAATATTGGGAGACTTCAACATACCTCTCACACCACTAGATCGATCTTCAAGACAAAAGGTCAGTAAAGATGCCTCAGACCTAAGGAACACCATAAACCAAATGGATGTAGTATACAAATACAAAATATTCCACCCAACTACAGCTGAATTCATATTTTTTTCAGCTGCTCATGGGACCTTCTCTAAAATAGACCATATCCTAGGCCACAAAGTGAGTACTAGCAAGTTCAAAAAATGTGACATAATCCCCTGTGTCTTTTCAGACCATAATGGAATGAAACTAGAAATCAAGTATAAGAAGACCCAGAGAAACCTCATAAATATGTGTAGACTGAATACCATACTGCTGAATGAGGAATGGGTCAGAGAAGAAATAAGGGGAGAAATTAAGAAATTCCTATAAACAAACAAAAACAGAGAACAACATATCAAAATTTCTGGGACACCCTGAAGGCAGTATTAAGAGGAAAATTCATAGCACTGAGTGCCCACATAAGAACAGAAAATCACCAAATAAATAATCTAATGACACACCTCAAAGCCCTTGAAAAACAGGGAGAGTCTAACCCCAAAGCCAGTAGAAGACAGGAAATTATTAAAATCAGAGCAGAAATCAACGAAGTAGAAAATAAAAAAACACAAAAAATTAACAAAACCAAAAGCTGGTTCCTTGAAGAAATAAACAAGATACATAAACCACTAGCCAACCTAACCAAAAGAAAGAGAGAATCAAACCAAATTACTAAAATAAGAGATGAAAAAGGTGATATTACCACTGACAGCATGGAAATCCAGAGGATTATCAGAAACTACTTTGAAAGACCATGCTCCAACAAAATGGAAAACCTAGAAGAAATTGACAAATTTCTAGACATGTACAACCTTCCTAAGTTGAATCAAGAAGATATAGAAAATTTAAATCGACCAATAACAATCAAAGAGATTGAAGCAGCAATAAAGAGCTTATCACCAAAGAAAAGCCCAGGTCCAGATAGTTTCACAGGTGAACTTTATAAAACCTTTACAGCAGAACTAATCCCAATACTCCTCAATCTATTCCATGAAACAGAAAGAAATGGGACTCTCCCAAATACATTCTATGAAGCTAACATCACATTAATATCAAAACCAAATAAAGACAGCTCAAGAAAAGAAAACTACAGACCTATATCGTTGATGAACTTAGATGCAAAACTTCTAAACAAAATACTAGCAACGCACATTCAAAACCACATCATGAAAATCACACATCATGACCAAGTCGGGTTCATCCCAGGGATGCAAGGCTGGTTCAACATACGAAAAACAATCCATGTAATCCACCACATAAACAAAACTAGAGACAAAAATCACATGATCATTTCAATAGATGCTGAAAAAGCATTTGACAAAATCCAACACTCATTCATGATAAGAACACTGCAGCGAATCGGAATAGAAGGAACATACCTCAACATCATAACGGCAATATACAATAGGCCCACAGCCAACATCATATTGAATGGGGAAAAACTTCGAGAGTTCCCCTTAAAAACAGGAAGAAGACAAGGATGTCTGCTGTCACCACTCCTTTTCAATACAGTACTTGAGACTCTAGCCAGAGTAATAATGCAAGAGAAGGAAATAAATCCAGAAGACATTTCCACCCATGATATCCCCCACAACAATAAAATACTTGGGAATAAACCTAACTATGGAAGTAAAAGACCTCTACAAGGAAAATTATAAAACATTGAAAAAAGGAATTGAAGATCTTGGAAGATAGAAAGATCTCCCATGCTCTTGGGTAGGCAGAATAAATATCATCAAAATGGCCATTCTTCCAAAAGTGATCTACAGATTCACTGAAATACCCATTAAATTACCAATACCATTCTTTACTGACATAAAAAAATCTGTTCCTTAAATTCATTTGGAACAACAAAAAACCCAGAATAGAGAAAGTAATTCTCAGCAACAAGAACCATGCTGGAGGCATCACAATACCTGACTTCAAACTATACTACAATGCCATAGTAATAAAAACAGCATGGTATTGGCACAAAAGCAGACACATAGACCAATGGAGCAGAATAGAAGACTCTGACACACACCTACAGCCAATTGATTTTTGACAAAGGGGCTAAAAACATCCCATGGAAAAAAGATAGTCTCTTCAACAAATGATGCTGGCAACTGGCTAATCATATGCAGAAAAATAGAAATAAACCCCACTTTCTCACCTTGTATAAGAGTCAATTCATGATGGATCAAAGACCTAGAAATCAGACCAGAGTCCTTGCAGCTACTTGAAGAGGGCATAGGTCCAACACTTCAACACATAGGCACAGGTAAAGACTTCCTCAACAAGACCCCAAAGGCACAGAAAATTAGGATGAGGATCAATATGTGGGATTGCATTAAACTGAAGAGCTTTTGTGCAGCAAAGGAAAC
>PVJS01005030.1:26831-66191 GCA_004027185.1 Glis glis
AATCCCCGGTACTGCAAAAAAAAAAAAAAAATCACCACTAAAAAACCCCCAAATAATCCAAGCAAAAAATGGGCAAGTGAACTAAATAGACACCTCACAGAAGAAGAAATACAAATGGCCAATAAATGTATGAAAAAATGTTCAACATCATTAGGAGAGACATGCAAATCAAAACTACCCTGAGATTTCACCTAATCCCAATTAGAATGGCAATCATTAAAAACACAAACAACAACAAATGCTGGAGAGGATGTGGAGAAGTAGGAACTGTAATACACTGTTGGTGGGATTGCAAATTAGTGCAACCACTTTGTAAAACAGTGTGGAGGATCCTCAGAAGAATGGGAATGAACCTACTGTATGACCCAGCAATACCACTTCTAGGCATCTACCCAAAAGAACTGAAACCAAACTACGAGACTAATGCATGTATATCTATGTTTATAGCTGCACAATTCACAATTGCCAAACTTTGGAACCAGCCAAGGTGTCCATCAACAGATGAATGGACTACACCACTATGGGATATGTACACAATGGAATTTTTTGCAGTCATAAAGAAGAACAAAATTACATCCTTTGCAGGGAAATGGAAGGAACTGGAGAACATTATGCTAAGTGAGATCAGTCAGTCACAAAGAGTGAAAAGTCTGGATGTTCTCCCTAATAGGTGGAAGCTAGGGAGAATGGGACTTAGAAGGGACTCCAGACAAAGAAGGAGAAAACTTTAGTTGAGCAAAGAAGGCAACCTAAGTGAGGGAGATGGGAGGGGGGAAGAGGGAAATACACTAATGCACACGATGTATATACACAAACTTATCAGAGTCAATTACTATGCTGAGCACGGAAAGAAGGGTAGGGGGAGGGAATAGGGTGGGATTTGAGGGAGTGCTAAATGAGCAATGTGTGCATGCATGTTTCTGATACCCTGACACTTATCAAAATGTATAACTACAATGCACCAATAAATGAAATGAAATAAAAAAAAGAACGAAGTAGATCCCTATTGCTGACATAGAATCCGTAATATTGGAACTGGGACTATAACTCAGTGGTAGAGTGCTCACCTAGTATGCACAACACCCTGGGTTCAACCCCCTACTCCACAATGAATAAGTAAATGAATAGAAAAATTGAAAAAAAAAAAGACTGGTGCAGTGGTAAGGATGCCTCTCCTTTTATGACAGCAATTGCATTTGAGTAGAGAACAAACTAGCTTAAAAAAAAAATCAACCAATACCTACTGTGTGAAAAAACTCTGAGGTGCTATGAGAGGCAAGGCGCACTGTCCTTGTCCATCTGAGAAGGTCAGTCTCTTTCATCAAAGCTTGGGAAGGGCTACTTGTAACAGAATTCTCACCCAGAGCTTCAGATTAAATCAATCCCTGGCTACCCATATCACATTCATCTCTTGTAAGCACAGTAAAGTCAGCAAGGGGTTAAAATGTTTCTCAATCTAGAGTGTAGTTTAGCTATAAAGGACTAGCCTAGGTTCATGTTTCCCCCATTCCCCATCTTAATTTTCCTTAGACTGTTCTAAGGGTCAGTCAGCCTTCTATCTATCTCAATCTAGCTGTTTTGATGCACTAAAGGCATAATTGTGCCATACATTATAGTACTTCATACCCACTAGGATAAGTATAATCAAAGCTACAGAAGTTAGCAAGCTTATGAGAACATGGCAAAATTAGAACCCTTATATACTGCTGGTGATAACACAAAATGGTACAGACATTTTTGAAAATGGTCTGGTAGTCTCTCACAAAGTAAAGAGTCACCATGTCAGTCACCTGACAATTCTATTCCTATGTATATGCCCAAGAGAAATGAAAACATAGCTCTAGAAGCTTGTATATGAATGTTCACAGCAGCATCATTCATAAGATCAACAAAGTAGAAACAACCAAAATGTTCATCAACTGATGAATGGGTACATAAAATACTATATACCTATATAGTAGAATATTATTTGGAATTAAAAAGGAATGAGGAGCTGTGCATGGGGGCGCATGCCTGTAATCCCAGTACTTGGGAGGCTGAGACAGGAGGATCGCAGGTTTTCAGTCAGTCTCAGCCACTTAGTGAGGTCCTCTACAACTTACTGAGACCCTGTTTCAAAACAAAAAAATAAAATAGGGTTGGGAGTATAGCTCAGAGGTAGAATGCCTCCCCAGTACCACCAAAAAAAAAAGCAATGAAGTACTGACACATACAACAACATGGACGATCCTAGAAAACACTGTGCTAAGTGAAAGAAGAAGCCAGTCACAAACATCAATTCCACTTATATGCAATGTACACAATGGGTAAATCTACAGAGAAAGTAGATTAATGGTGGGCTAGGGCTAGTGGAGAGTGGACTGGGGGAAATGGGGAGACCCTATTATGGGTACGGTGTTTCTTTTTGAGGTAATAAAAACGTTCTAAAATTCTGTGTGGTGATGGATGCACGACTCTGTTGACTATACTAAAAACCACTGAATTGTATGCTTTAAAGAGGTGAATTTTTTTTGGAATATAAATTATATCTCAATAAAGTTGATATTAACAATGTTCTAGTATGTTGTAAAAACATGCTCTTTTGAAATTCACACTGTATTATTCTTTCATTCCCAGTCTAAAATTGTCTGAGGTTTTCAACATACTAGGCCTTGAGTGGTCCTGGAGCCGAGAAAAATGAGGTTATTTCCTGAGAAAAATCTGCTGCACTGGTCTGGTGAACCCACTTCAGTTTAAGCCCTGGACATATAGTTCCAAGGGAATGAGGACATTGGCCCAGTGCATTAGTATTTGTCACAGGGTTAGCTTCCAAAGCCATTCCTCTGTTCTGCTTCTACAGTTGTCCAGCTCCCAAGGTGATCTGAGACTTGATATTGGAAACAAGTTGTGCAGCTCAGGGCTGTGGATAGTTCCAAAGTAATACTAGAGTACACAGCATACTCACAACAACAATCTGGAACAAATTTTACATGTCTCTTTCCTGATGTATAGCTAATGTCAATCTTTTCTTTCTATATATTCCTCCTGAAAGGAGAGAAAGTGTGTGATTTCCTTAATCATTTCACCTATACTTAGAATCTAATTTGGGAAAATTCTTGTTAAGAAGATTCAGGACACTGTGGATATTCTTGTTGCCAGTGTTTCTGTGACAAGCTTGTTCCCAGAAGTGCTGGATGGACAGATTACAATGTATACAGGGAGCAAACTCACAAGTGCATTAAAAAAAGATACCCCGAAAAGGACTTTAAATCATTTCTCCTGAGATGAATACTCCCTCCTTAAGGACATGTCTCTGCTATTCTCCTGATACCAAATGCTGTTATTCTACTTGCTTGTTAAGAAGACTGTTTTGCAAGATGACCCTCAATCCCAGAGGGTCATGAGGAGTATGTGCTCTATCCGCTGGGTGGAAGCACATGCCATTTTCAGACACAATCAGAATTTAATTGTTTAATTTATAAGGAACTTAAACAGAGTTTGAATTTCTGTAAAAGTACAACAGAATAAAAATAATCACTGGAAAAAGGTTTAGATTAGAGAGATTCAGAGATCAGGGATGGTCATCACAACAATCAAGGACAACCTGCCCACTGACCTTCTGGAAAGCAGGTACTTGTGCTGGGCTGATGACTTAGTGGATCTGGTCAGGGTCCCTTCCCAGCTCAGTGTAAGTTACTGGCTCTCCACTGTGGCTGAATTCATCTGGGGAGTTCCAGAAATACTGATGCCCAAGTCCCACCCCCAGAAATTCAAATTCAATTGGTCTGGAGTGGCCAGGGCACTGGGATTTGTAAAAGCATTCCAGGTGGTTCTAATGTATAGTCAAGGTTGGAACTGCTAGCTTATGGTTAAAAAAGTTTTATCTTTGAAGATGTCATTAAAGGCCAGGTAGGTAGCCTTTGGTCCTTCCACTAAAACAGTGAAAAATAGAAAGGTGAACCAAATGTCAAGTGTACTGTAACACATATGAACAAAATATTTTAAAGTTAAAATTTTTTTCTTCTCTTGGTGAAAATGTAGCATGGTTGCTTGGAGACTGGTGATGTTTTTTCTTTCCAAATGCCATAAAGTGTTTACATAATGGAAAACTCCACTTGCGTAGGATCTAAAGCATCTGTGGGGTGTAAACAAATTTAACACAGGTATTTGATATGGAATACACACGTCCCCTCTTCCCATCAAGGAAGGGGGACAGCAATCAGGCAAGCCCTGGTCTTGCATGCTAGGAGTCCTGGGTGTGCAGGTATGCATGCTCTTCCTATCTAGCCCCCAACTTCAGATTCTTGACAATGGTCTGGAAAGTAACCAAGTCTCCAACTGACATAAACTAGGAGTCGACCTGCTCATGCCCAGACACTCTTCCTTTTCTTGAATGGGTTGTTTCACTGGTGAGTCAGAATCCTCTTTGCAGTCTTCTGCTCAGCTCTGTGGCTGGCCACTGGACTCACCTCTTAAACTGTGCTGCTTTAGAGGGAACCCTCTGCCTTTCTGACCTCAGTGATCCTCTGGGGCCTCCCAGGGCTTAGGGTAGCTGCACTTCCTTTCTCTGTATGCTCCTTGTTGATCATGCATGTCTGTGTATGAGGGAGGATGAAAGACAACCGTGGAATCGGGTCTTTCTCCCTGCTGTCTGGAACAGCTGCTACGAGGATCATTAATGGCTTCTCATCCTGCCTCCCCATCACTGAACTTGAGGATGTCTCTATGAACTTGATGGAGGTGTCCCTGGTTTTTACTTCCAAACACCAACTTGTCCTACTTGCTATTATTATTTTCCTATAATCTCCCCCACCTACTTCATTGCCTAGCAGTCTACAAATATGATGAGAGGCATTTGAAATAAGAAAGATTATATAGACTGAATTTCTGCTTGGCCTTCCTGATTCTATTTGGTGGATACACTTTTATCAACATATGATAAATATTTCATAGTGAAACTGTCACTTGGAATTCAGTCTCCACAGCTCCACTTCAGGTACTGAACAGCAGCAGTTGGGAAAGTTGGACCTATATTACAACAGTGTCCTATGCTGAAAGCCTGCAGACTAGCAGGGCCTCTGGTGTTGTTGCAGGGATACGACTGTAGAGCAGAACTGCCTGAAAGAAAAGCTGGCAGTGGTCTCTGCTGCACACTTAAGAGTTCTGAAACCAAACCAGGAACATCTCTGCTGGGATTTAGGTTAGCACTTGAGTTTTTAAAATAAGTAGAGAAACAACAGTCTGAGGCATGGGCGGAGCTGTGACTGTCTCTCACTTATGTAACATTTACTGGGCCAGGCAGTGTTGTGTGCTTCACAAACACACTATCATTCAGTCTCCCTGGCAACTCTACAAAGCACAGACGGTTATGCTCATTTTACAGAACAGAAAAGTGAGTCCCACAGAAAGTCATTTGCCTAAATTCATAAAGACTGGAGTGACAGCCAGGGCTAGAAACCACCACCTGACCCTACTCCTGTGCCTTTCACTCCCTCCCCCCACAAGTGGGGTACAATACAAAGGAAGAGTTCAACAGGCTCCTTCTATACTGTTGGAATTCACTTTGTATTACTTTAGCTTTTCAGTTTATTCCAGTGTATGTGTGTGTGGGGAAATATGCTAATTTCTAAAAGACACCATGGCTTTGTTTCTGGTACAGGAGATGGCTACTTCCTAGCTAAAGGAGAGTTTTTAATTTAGGTGTAGGTTAGTTAAGCTTAATGTTTCTCATGGGTCAGCAACTTCACTGTTTTCAGAGGGTACTGGTATACATTATCTCACTTTGCGCTCACAAAAATACTAAGTGGTTCACAGGGCAGGTACTTTTCATATTAGAAGACTGTGGTCAGAAAGGCTGAGGACTCTGCTTGCACAGCAAGTGAGAGCCTCGACTAGACTAGAATCAGCCCTAAGCTCCAGTTGACCATTCTTCTTTCCCTGCCTTTGCACTAGCCAGCTTGCCTTTAGTAAGCAGTAATGGAGTGTTTACTATATCTAGGAGGCACTGGGAGAACCACGGCAAATAAACAACCTTGTCTCTGTGGAAGCTGATAGGCTAAGGGCAAGGATGACTTAGTAAAATGGCATTGAAAAACAATACCTGTAATCCCAGTATGTGGGAAGCTGAGACAGGAGGATTACAGGTTCGAGGTCATCCTCAGTAACTTAGTGAGACCCTCAACAATTTAGTAACATGCTGTTTCAAATAAAAAATAAAAAGGGTTGGGGGTGTAGCTCAGGGGTAAAATGCCCCTGGGTTCAATCCCCAGCACCAAAAATAAAAACAAACAAACAAAAAATAAGGAAAATCTGTGGTAAATGCTTCACAGTGAAACCACACTTCGAGTGCTTTAGTGGCCTGGAGGATTGAGATTTCACCAGCAAGAAAGGGGGTGGAAGGGTGCTGAAAGCCTATTCTAGGGGAGCTGGGGAATGCAGAAAGGGGTTTGCTGGGTGAGCACCAGTGCCTTGTCCAGTGGATATGGAACGCCCAGTGTGCAAGCGTCCTGTAGTCAGCTAGAGAGAGATCATGGTCATGAAGCAACTGGCAAAGGCTGGGCGTAAAGTACGACTGTCACGGGACAGGCTGCACACAGGACAGTTCCCAGTAGTTCTCTAAATGGCCCAGGAGAGAAAAGTATGATCATTGTCTTGTAGGAAAAAAATGGGCTGAGTTTCAAAAATTTTTTCCAGTAAGAAAAATATTTTAATACTATGAAAACATGGGTAGCTATATACTTTAAATAATAGTCAAGAGTTATTAAAAAAAAAAACCTGTTGGTTCTGCTAATAGAACCTGGTTCAAACCAAGAGGAAACTTATTTTTGCTCTTTCTTCCCTACCCCATCCTCTGAAGCTCTGCTGAGTCTCAGGGAAGGAAAACTCATTAGCAAATGAGGCGTCTACACCCTGCCACCTGTAGCAAAGGGCAGCTTCTGCTTCACAGCTCAGGAACCCCTGCAGTCACCATGATTCTTGTAACATTCCTGCCATAGCTGGGTGTTAAAAGCTTGCACAAAATGTAGCCAAAGGCTTTTCTCAACTAGGCCCTGCTGCTGTGGCTGACTGTGAAGAAACTACATTACGTAATCGGCATTACATAACCCAGCTACCCCTCCAGGCTCAATACAACACACTGTCTGAGCGCAGATCAGTCAGTAATAGAGGTGGCCAGTGACAAAGCCTACCCTCCCCCAAATCTAACATTCACAGGGATGTTTCTGGGACTTAAGAAGCATTATTATTTATTTTCAGAATCAGAACATGTCAGGCATGAAAACGACCTCTGAGGTCCACGGAGCAACCCTTTCCTTATCCAGAGGAGGAAGTTGGCAAATGAAGCTGGCTACCGGCAGTGGGGGTGGGAGCAGCAGGCAGGTCTCCTGGCTTCCAGGCCGCCACTGGGCAGTGAGTATATTTTGAGCTATGGCACATCTATGTCTGTGTAAGCAATTCTGGAATGTACTCACCTGCTCATGAAGTGGGATACCTAAGGAAAGAAACCCAAGTCTAATCTCAACAAGGTAGTTCTACTTGTTAGATATAGCTGATTCATGAAAAAATTCTTGCACTATTAGGGATCCCGGAAATCACTGTGCCTGATTACTTAGAGGTGAGGTCTAGAGGGTCATGGCCTTGCTACTACTAACTTGTATTAGGCTTTTTTTTGGTCTTGTTTTTCTTTTTTGGTACTGGGGATTAAACCCGGGGACATTCGACTTCTGGGCTACGCCCCAGCCCTTTTTATTTTTATTTTGAAGTAGGGTCCCGCTAGGTTGCTGAGTCTTGCTAAGTTGCTGAGGCTGGCTTTGAACCTGTGATCATCCTGTCTCAGCCTCCAAATACTGGGATACCAGGCATGTGCCACCACGCCCAGCTTGTAGTAGGCTTTGAAAGGGAGTTCTTGCTGCTATTTTCATGCCACTGAGGAGGTGAGATGGGGTGAGGGTGGGGGAGGAAAGTACATTTAGTATGTAGTGAAAATGTTTAGAGAAAAGGAACATACTTAAAATTCAGATTTAATTCGATACTGACATTATTTGATAAGACCAAGATTATTATAGCATATCACAGAGAAGTTTTAGAGCTCTTTCATTATTCATAACTGACCAATCCATGAAATGACAGCCTTAATTATCAGACTGGGGAAGATATAAAATTTCTGACACATCACTTGGCACTGGTATTTCAAAAACATACCCAGTACAAAACTAACATTAACTTAAGAATGGTAGGCTTGGAGGTGAAGCTCGGTGGTAGAGTGTTTGCCTAGCATGCATGAGACCCTGGTTTCTATCCCCAGCACCTCGAAAAGAAAAAAAAATTAAGAATAGCATTCCTTTGCCTTTAGTAGAAAAACTTAGTGATGATGTTTTTAGAGACTAAATATCATGACCAAGGACAGAGAGCTACTGAGTCAGTTTAAATTGAGGTGTATCTTGCTCAAAACTCTTTTCTTCTTTTAGCTACCATTTCTATTATGTCTCAAGGAGAAAAACAAAGCAAAACTCAGTTTTTTAGACTGAGAGATGTATAAGTTGGAGAAATCTTCCCACCAGCACCAAGGAAACTATCCTTCATATATACACAGGTAAAATCCACCCAATCTGAAAAGAAAATTCAACTGCAGACATCAAGAGCTCAGGAAATGAGGACACCTCCTCATAGACACCAGCCCACAGAGGTCACTACCTCCCTGCCACCTCTGAGGATGAGGCACTGAAACATAAATTAACATCAACAAGGGGGGAGCCCCTCTTTTTGCACTTCCTTTGTCATCTTGCCAGCAGATCTTCTGCATACACCTGACTGCAGCCAACTTTGATTACTTGAAAGGACAAGCCAAGCTGCAAGGCGTCAAAAGGCTTCCGCTGAAGGCTACCTCAGTGATAGCTTGTCAGGAAACCACAATTGGAGCCACAACCTTCAGATCTAGGGGGAGATTCTGAGCAAACACTTCTTAAATAAGGTGGCTGAACTTTAACATTTTCAGAGTGTGGTTTTTGTGTTTTTTTCCTTTTGATGGCAGAGAGTTTTTTGAGAGAGGATAAAGGAGCCTGGATTCTAGAAATCAAACTATTCATGAGCCTATAGAGGGTAAGCTGCCACCTTCTAATAAGAGTTCTAAAAGAACACTTAGAAAAAGGAAACACAGGGCTTGCCACCTTCACATATCTTGGACATCTTCTTTGTCTTCTGTTAAGATAAGGCCACCCAGAGTGTGAACCCTCTTCTGCAAGCTGGCTCACAAGTGAGAGCAGAAGCGGCCCACCATTTTCCACTCTCCTAATCACATGTCCTTGGAGCGTTCCTCAAACATGCCAATGTGAATTCCCTCACTTAAAAAATGAGAATAAGCCGGGCGTGGTGGCGCATGCCTATAATCCCAGTACTTGGGAGGCTGAAACAGGAGGATCCGGGTTCGCAGCCAGCCTCAGCTACTTAGTGAGCAACTTAGTGAGATCCTGTTTCAAAATAAAGAATAAAAATTAGGGTGTAGCTCGGAGGTAGAATGCCCCTGGGTTCAATCCCTGGTACTGCCAAAAAAAAAAAAAAAAAAAAAAAAGAAGAATAGCTGGGTGTGGTGGCATGCGCCTGTAATCTTAGTATTTTGGAGGCTGAAACAGGAGGATTGTAGGTTCGAGGCCAGCTTCAGCAACTTGGTGAGACCCCGTTTCAAAAACGAACAGCTAGGGGTGTAGCTTGGAGGTAAAATGCCCGTGTTCAATCTGCAGTACCAAAAAAAAAAAAGAAAGAAAGAGAGAGAGATAATAATGTCTTTCTCACTAGGCTGCTATTAGAGAAACTGAGACAATGTCCCCCAAGCACTTAGTACAGGGTTTGATACATAGAGAAATACAAGGAAGTAACGCTGACATACATTATTGCCACCACTGCCACCCTCCTCCTCACCAATAAAACTGTCTCTATGGATGTGGGGAATTAGGCTAATAAGCAACTCGCCCCAGGCCACAAGGTAAATGGCTACATGAGCTCAGATCAACACTTCTGCAGATCATGGCCTAGGACACCAATGTGCTTTTGGCGCCACAGCTGATAATGTATTTGCTTCTAGGGTGCTTCAGTAACAAATATAGTTCTTCAAGGCATTCCAGAAAAAATGGCTGTGGTGACTAAATGGGGGATGATGGACACCACAACAAAATTTCCCAAGTGAAACTTGTGCAAAAGCTTTCTGTATATGGCATTACTATAACCTTCTTCATGAGCTCTTCTGCACGTGGGAATACATTCAAAAACTATTGTTGTATAGGAAAGATGCAGAAGATGCGTAAGGAAAGGATGCGTTTCCTTTCCTCTAGAAAGGAAACGGAATCTATGTACACCATGTGGTGTCCTATGTACACCAACCTTGGAGGAAACAAGCTAATTTAATGGGTAATCTCTGACAAATGAGAAGCATCCCTTCTATAGGAATGCCAACTGTGGAATGCTACTGCCCCAGACTTGAGCATTTCCTGGAATCTCTAGAGAAAGCAGAGAGGGCCTAGCGTGGTGGCACATGCTTGTAATTCCAGTACTTGGGAGGCTGAGACAGGAGAATTGCAGGTTCCCAGCCAGAATCAGCAAGGCTCTCAGCAACATAGTGAGACAAAATGAAAAATAAAATAGGGTTGAGGGTATAGCTCAGAGGCAGAATGCCTGTGGGTTCAGTCTTCAGTACCTCTAAAAAGAAAAAAAAAGAAAAAAGAGGGAGGAAGAAAGTTTAAATCCTCTTCATAGAGGTCTTTTTATAGCTGCAGAGGAACTATATATTGAACAGACTGAAAGAATGTCATACACAGGCTGAGCTATGAAACTAAACAACCCTCCGCATTGCCCTGTTTCCTTAAACCTTGACAGGGGGCTGGGGAATTTTTCATTCATATTGAAAAGCTCCATATAAGGAAAAGGTAATAGAGTTCTCTTAGAGGGCAATTCTAGCCATCATATATACATTTGTGTTGCTTTCCTGGGGATTTTTATTGATGCCCATGATAGAGTATTTATAACTCCTTTGCCTCTGACTGCTTTAGTATTAGCTGTTAAATATGTAGATAATCCTATGATCTAATCCTGGTTTGATCAATTCAGGCACAGAGGAGAGTGCTGCTAGGTTATACTTCTCAACTCTGTTCTATTAAATGAGAGAAGAGATGGGATCTAGAACCTAGAACAGCCAAAATGAGAATCTTTACAAGTTTCTGACAGACCTCACAATTCCATCCCAATCATGCCTCCAAAGAGCTTATCAAGTCAATTCATAGTTACATGGCATAGAGTGGACACTTAATAAGTTTCTAGGGGAAGAAACTGTGGACATGGAATTGCAAGATAAATGGTGCCTTTGGCTGATTTGTCAGATTGTGTTCAAGGTAGCTCAGAAGCCAGCCAGGGAACAGGGAGAAGTCCTGTTCAACTAAAACGAAACTAGTACTAACATTCAGATGGGGCCTGGGGAAAGCATTTTAGTCTTTCTCTTGTCTACAAGTTATCATATCATTGTTCTACATCGACCATTTCATTCTCTGGGAAGAAAATGGTTTGATGAGAGATGTGTCTATCGGGAATGAAGAAGGCTAACAGTGGAGGCACTAGCAACAAGAAGGAAATAATTTCCTGGTATCAGAAGCATTAGACTAAGATAAGCATTGGGAATTATGATAGTATAAGTACTGGCATACAACTTTGCTTATCTGTAGCCTAAACTCTGTAGAGTTAAGTTTTTGGTGAAATATGATCAAGGAAAACTGGTACAGAGTAATTTACTAAAAAATGTGTCAGAAGTTTCTGTAAATAAAGAAGGGGACAGATATTTATGAGAATGCTGAACCATGGAAATTTAGAACTGGAAGTAGATTTAGAAATCAGAGTGTAATCCTTTGATTTTCCCCAATAAGAAAATGGAAGGCTTACAGATATAAATCCACTAGTTCAAGCTTCAAATGACTGTAGCTTCCTACCTTCCAATACTAGTATATGAAGCATTTAATTTTATTCTTTTCAATGAAAAATCAATGACTAACTATAATTCATTTTGGAGGAGGGAAAGGGTATTTTTAATTATGAAAAAACATAATGTAAAATTTATCATCTTAACTGTTATTTATTTTTTTTTTTTGCAGTACTGGGGATTGAACCCAGGGGCATTCTACCTCCAAGTGACAACCCAGCCCTATTTTTTTTTTTGTATTCTTTATTGTGAAACAGGGTCTCACTAAGTTGCAGAGGGCCTCCCTAAGTAGCTGAGCCTGGCCGCAAACCTGCAATCCTCCTGTCTCAGCCTTCCAAGTACTGGGATTACAAATGTGCGCCACCACGCTCAGCTTCACCATTTTTAATACTGTTAAGTATATTCACATTTTTTGTGAAACAGATCTCTAAAATTTTTTCATCTACTCAAATGTAAACTCTGTATTCATTGAGCAACTTCTCTTTTCCTCTAGCCTCTGGTAACCATTATTCTACTTTCTGTTTTTATCAATTTGACTACTTTAGATACTTCATATCCTGTGTGGATTCACACAGGACTTTTGTGTCTGGCTTATTTCAGTTAGCACAGTGCCCTCAAGGTTCATCTGTGTTTAGCATGTAATAGGATTTCTTTCTTTTCAAGGCTGAGTAATATTCCACTGTAAGTACAGACCATATTTTGTTTATCCATTCATCTGTCAACAGACATGTAGGTTGCTTCTAACTTTTGAGGATAGTATATAATTATTTTCATGTGTTTTACAGTCCCCTAATGAAGGGGTTAACTTCTCTTTATTAAATCAAAACGATAGTCAAGTACATTTTAGAAACTTCCCTTAAGTTTAGTGGATGCATGTGGACAGAATCTTTTCCCCTGCAGGACCTAAAACAAACCTAGTTTTCCACAGACTGTTCTAAAAGGATGAGAATTGTGGGGAAGTTATCACTCTGTGCAGGCTTTAACCACCATGTAAGGCACTGGCTGAGATACTTCAGTGACTGACAGGGCAAGAAGGTGGTCATTGCTCACTAGCTTCTCATTTCACAACAGCACATCAGAGAATTACTGGTGGACACTTCTTTTCAATGGTCATTTAGACTAGCCATAAAACAGACAATAAAAGTTTCATAGACTCTTACCAACTACCACTGAAAATATCCATAAGTTGGGCAAATTATTTTGCTTTTATCAATCTATAAGAATAATAAGTATAAGCTAAGAAACACTGAAAATGCTTCATTTCACACATACACAAGCTCAAATTAACAAAAGTGCATGTTACATGTAGTAATATCAACCCCTTTAGTCTTTAATGGCGGCACATGCTGTCTGCTCTTAATTGCTTACAACAGGTTCATCCTTCTGAGTCGAATACTTCCACTATTTGAATTGCTTAATTAAAGAAAGTACTAACTTCAGATCAGCCACTGGGATAGGAAATGGTGACCACAAGAGAGCTGATGGCAAGATCCGTATCACTCCCAAACTCTGACATTATCTAGAATTAGAACACATCTAGTTTATCTTCTTATTGTACAATCATATACTATAGTAACAGTATATTTCTTCATCCAACACTTGGATAATAGAGAAGCTTATTTTGCTGTGTGCAGTCCTTATTTCTATAAATGTGTACTTTAGTAGCCTATAGTCCTTGATAGATAACCAGATTATTATTTGGATGCTAAGTCCTCTAGCCTATCTGTTGGTGGCCAGGGAGCTGTAAACACAGAATAGTTTTTCCTTTCTAGAACTCATGGATTAACCTGGTTAACCATATTCTGAAAAAGGTCTGTGAAATATACTCCCTCTAAACCTTGTACCCCAAACAACTTCTGTTACCTAGCTTTGCCGCTGTGAGAGCCTGGAAGACCTGAGGGGTCACTTCACTCTAACAACCCACGTGGCATCAAACAATTATAAATGCAACCAAACTTCACACAGATATTATTAGTTCTCAAGCAGAGCTGCTATGCATTTAGGATTTAGCTGAACATTCCTAAAACCATGATCTTAATTCACATGTCCAAGACAATCTCATCAAGAGGTAGACATCTAGGTCTTGTGGTTACTTCACTGCTGCGTTTCCATTCCCAACAGTCTCTTCTACTTCTTTCTCTCTCCCACACACATGTGGAAATTAAGCTAGATATAGAACAGATTACAATTCTATTTCGAGATGCTTGGGAAAGATTTTCTCTCTGATGAACACAAAATCTCTAGGAACTCCACGGGGAGGGAAGGCTCCCAGGTGCTGCTGCCGCAGATGCCTAGAGGACACCTGGAGTAGCAAGGTGCTAGCACGAAGGAAGCAGTGACACAAAGCGAGGTACACTTGGTGGTTCAGAAACCAAAGGAGCGTGGCAAACTGCAGAGCTGTACTACTGGGGTGATTAACTGAGAGCAATTCTAACTAATGTCTTGTAAATAGGAACCAAAGGACTACTTTTGGACGGCAGAACAGAACCAAGGACAAAGACAAGCAAAATCTGGCTGACTTTCTTGCTTATCTCTTGATGTGAAAGACCTACAAAAACCTTGTTTCTTGTCTGAGGTGGGGAATCACTGGGTCCTTCTTTGCTGTCAGGATTTTTTGAGAACTATTTGCTCAATCCTACACACAGCCCAGTTTCTGTCTGTCCTGTCTGGCTCCATCTGGCTCCATCTGGCCCATACACAAAAGGCTTCTCCAATGTTTCTGATCCCACTTGGAGAGCAGATAGGGAAGCTAGGTTTAGCGGTAGCTAGTCTAGAACTTGCTTTCAGCAGAAAAAAAGAACCCATAAATACTGCCAGGGTCAGTTTGTCTGTACAGAACCATCTTGTATGAAAATAATGGTGGTTTATCGAAAGGTAGGATAATGTCTCTACTGATTCTGGGATAAGATCTGACACATGTAGTTGGAAAGAGATTTGAGACCAACAATATATTTAAGACCAACAATATATTTGAGACCAAGAATATATTTTTCAGGGTGAGTTGGTTGAAGAATGTCAAGGAAAGAACAAGTGCATGTCTGTCCGTAATCATGGAGAATGAGCAAAAGGAGGCTGACTTGCTCATCATGAAAGAAAAACAACCTGCCACTTCTTGAAATCAGAGTAATCATTAGGAACTGTGCAAAGGCTAACAAGGATCACCAATGCTACCTAGAATCCCTCAGGGTAGTCAAGGAAGACTGAACATCTTGCACTTTAAGGATATAAAGGAAGAATAAATGACCTCTGAGGAGAGGCTGAGCTAGCTTGATGAGGTCCTTAAATATCTTGGGAAACAAAGTGGGAGGATGGCTAAAGAGCTTTTGTCCTTGAACTTGTGACTTTTCTTTAAGGAATCAGATCTGAGCTCATATTCGGCTAGGTGCCCTTGTACAAGGCATCCAGCTTTCCTGCACTTTTGTTTTTCTTCCCAGGAAAACTGAAGAATGTTTTTGTTCAGAGACTTCTTTAAAAACAGCAAAACTGCCAGGTATGGTGGTGAATGCCTATAATCCCGGCTCCTCAGGAGGCTGAGGCAGGAGGACTGCAAATCTGAGGCCAGCCTGGGCAACTCAGAGAGACACTGTCTTAAAAATAAAATAAATAAATACATACACACATAAATAACTAAATAACTAACTAAATAAAAAGGGCTAGGGACGTAGCTCAGTGATAGAGCATTCCTGGGTTCAACCCTCAGTACTAAAGAATCAAAAACAAAAACTACAAAATTGTACTGGGCTTGTGGTGGGCTCATAGCACCAGAGGTGACTGAAGGGACTAAAGAAGTAGTACTCTGATGAGCAGATAGGATATAAGAAGGCAAGATAGAAGGTAACTGCAGCCAGCCAGCAGAGGGTGTTAAAGAATACAGACTCTACCTTATTTCAGGCCTTTGCTTCCAGGCCAACTTAGATCATCTTGTAGAGAGGTAGCTTGGGGAATCCACCTCATCTCACTGTCTAACTCTGGTGATGTTGCATTTAGATTCAGGAAGACTTGTCGTGCAAGGGAAGTGAGCAGGAAACTGCCCAGGTGCTGAGGTATGACTGGCTAAGTAGCTCTCACGTGCAGTGAGAATGCTTTCATTTGTCAGGGCTTCTCAAAAGTGACAACACGACGCTCCACTAGGTTACTCGGGAAGCCACCTGTGCTGGAAGTAGGCAGTGAGTATTCTTTCATGGGGAAGGTGCAGTTCCCAAGATTTCCTGGGGAGGGCAAACTCACCCTGCTCAAGTCCCGCCAAGGTTTGCATCTGTTTTCAGTGTGGATTCACTGGGGATGTTGGATGATGGCCAAAAAGTGGTGTCTGTCTGTCTCTCTCTTTTTTTCAGTGTTGAGGATGGAACCCAGGGCTTTCTGCATGCCAGGCAAGCACCCTACCACTGAATTGTATTCCCAGCCCTGGATTTTGTTTTTTGGAAGTGTAGTTTTAGCATTGTAAACCAAGAAGTAACACAGACAATCAGACAACAGAAGAGATGGGGGCACAGATTTACAGGACCCCTTAATAAGCAGTTTATATTCTGAACTATGTTTTTGCACCCCCTATGAACCCAGAGGCATTCTACTTCTGAGATATTTTTTTTTTTTGAAACAGGATCTTGCTAAATTGCGGAGTCTGGCTGTGAACCTGCGATCTTCCTGTCTTGGATTCCCAAATACTGGGATTACTGGCGTGTACCACCATGCCCAGCTATTCTGAGCATTTTTTTTCTTTTTTAACTAAAGATAAAACCAGCCTGTTTTGGAAATACTTGCCAACTTCTACACAGAGAAAATGCCAAAGAACTGAATCTTTCTGAGCTATGTAAAATACAGATTCAGGCTGTTTGTTTTTCTAAATTTTACAGCTAAAGGATCCCATGAAATCCAACCGCTGGTGACTGGAAAATGCCATCCCTTCTAGAGTTTTCCAAATGGCGACTCATTTATCTGCCACTTTCAAAGCACACACAAATGTGCGGATCAGTCTTTTTCTGACTACCTATTATCTTTTCATGCCTTTAGTCAACCATCATTTCCTAGGCCTGCCTGCGTGTAGCCATGTTATTCTACTGCTAGATGTGACTGTAGAACTCAAGGAGAATTACCAGAATCTGAAATGTCATTCTGGAAGGGACTGTTCTATTACATTGGCAATAGAACCAGACTTAATCTTGACATAAAATGCAAACTATGTTTTTAAATATTGCGTTTGGATTGTTTCAAGTCGTGCATGAAGAAGGGTCAGGGAAAGGCTGGAGTCAGACGCAGTGTCAGCTGAGCAGGCATCCCCCACGGATGCCAAAGAAGCCCTTTCTAAAACACGGGAGCAGAATTCATAAAAATGGTAAGGGTTCCTCCTGCACACTTTATAAACAAATTTACTGCAAGTAAGAGAGGAAAGTAGATGAAAGCATAGGTGGAGCTTATGGTGCGACTGTTGCTAAATAAAAGAGAGACAGTGAAAAGGGCAATCTTCTTATAGGTTGAGAAAACCCATCGATAGAAAGCTACTTTAGCCTTTGACATTCTAATTACTTCTGGACATATCACACCACCCAGGAGACCAGCCTGCCACAGATGCTCCACACCCCTCATGAACTCTGCGAGCAAAGCAAGCCCAGATCAAGGTGATCCCTGGCACTTGTACAGAAAGAAAACAAAAAGACCTTCCAGGGTCTTTTATGGGGTCAGCACCCAAGCAGCTGTGCTTTGTACCATCTGTACCTGCAGATACACCTTCCATGTGGCAACATAATTCAGCTTCACTGTCCATCCTATTCAATCTGAATTATGATGAAAAACACTAGGGAAAGGAGGAGCTATTTATAGCTCAACATATACCCACATATACATGTACATAATCTTACAAAGACTTACATTTAAAAAAAAGTTATTATACTGAAGTTTCTCACACTTAAAGCATCAACATTACTTAAGCAAACTACGAGAGATTAGCCTCCCAGAAGGATGCAGTCCCTGGAAATTCTGGAAAGCTGATATTTCTCTTTATGTTGCCCTTGAATTTGGTAATGTGATAGTTCATCTTTCTACATCTGTATTAGAAAAAAAGGACAGAGTTTCATGATCCTGCGGTGTAAATCGTAAATACCAAAAGCAGTGATGTCCAATCAAGGAGGAAATGTCAAAGCGGAAGGCTCTTAATGAAAACCCGTATACCACCAAACCATCTTACCTGTCGACGAATTATTTCAAGGTCTCTTTTGGCTTTATTCACTAGGTTTTGAATTTCTACAGGATCCTTTACATTTTTATTTTCTCTGAAGGCATCTCTTATCCTCCTGACAGCATACGTTCTAAATGAATTCAGAGGGGGGGAAAAAGGTGTCAGCATGTCTGAGGCTTTGCTTTTAAGTCAATTTAAAAACTTTTTCTCTAGAATTAACTGTCAAATATTCCCCTATGGATAATTCACTTTGATCTTTGCTCATGGGCCAGGCCAATCCATTATTATTCTGGTATGACTAGGCAAACAGATCTAGGAAAACAAATCTATCCCAAACAAGTCACATACAAATAGCAAACCACTACAGAAATGCTCTTTAGATTACTGCCTCTTTAGAGTTATTCACGACTGGCTTCCCTTCATTAACATGGATAATTGAACCTTCATTGTACAGAGACAAATCAAGAATTCAGAGGTTAAATGATGCACTGCATATGCAGGTACCGAGAGAGTGATCAGCTTTTCCATCAGTCTCATCTTTTGGCTCTCACTTTTCTTTCTGCAACATAAAACGTAAGGCTGTGATCCATCTTGGGATCCTACCACAGTTGAAACTGTGGGATTTTGCCAAAATGCTTTTCTTCATCTTGAAAGTGCTTCCAGCAGCTGAGACTCATCACCTACTCCCCCTAGTCAGATAAAGGGCACTTGCAGTACAGGAGAGCAGTTCTAGGGCAAGGTGTTCTAATTAGACAGGCTTGGGTTTGTATGCTTGCTCCAGTTCCTACTGTTTGTATGCACCCAGGCAAGCTTCTTAATGTAAGGCCATGTTTCCTCATCTGTCAGAGACGCACAATATGGCTCAGTGCAGCCAGGAGGCTTAGCTTTATTATCTGAGTCTGGATTTGGCAAGAAGCCTGATGCTTAAAAAGACTTAATAAATGAAAGTTATTCTTATCACTATTCTTGTTATATCTTAATGCAATTAGTATTCCCCTCTCCTCCTGTCATGGCCTCACCTTTGTCCCACATCTTCAGGGACACAGCAGAGCAAATATATACATATATATATATATATCTATAGAGGGTAGGGTTAGCCACACAGATCACTCTAGTCTTTAACCAGACATGCTTCTACACTGAGACAGCTGTGGCCTTAGCCCCCATGCCCGCCCCATCTACTCTGGCTTGGAAGACAGGAGACTAAGGAGAAGCACCCAAACTGGACACACCAGACTTTGTTCTCTCTAGTCTTTTTAGCAATCTTAGATCACTCTGATTTTTAACTTTATTTTTTTTATGTTCATTTATTGGTGCATTGTAATTATACATTTTGATATATGTCAGGGTATCAACATCATACATGCACACATTGCTCATTTAGCCCTCCCTCCAATCCCACTCTATTCCCTCCCCCTTCCCTTCCTTTCATGCTCCGGATAGTGATTGAGTCTTATAAGTCTGTGCATGTACATCATGTGTTATACACTAAACAATCTGTGTGATATGATTAGTAACATTTAGCAATAGAAGAATGCAAATAGACTCAAAATAAAGGAGAAAAAGGGAATATTAATATTCTCATGGGGTTGAGGGTAGGGTCTAGGAGATGCATACTGGGAAATCTTATTTCAGAGTACAAATTTTGTCCTAGACATATTTTTCAAAAGAGAAATTTTACATTAAAATTGCAAATGGCAGGATTTTTTGGTATTACTGGGGATTGAACCCAAGAGCTTTCTATCCTTGAGCTACACTCCCAGCCCAATTTTATTTTTTACTTTTGAAACAGGGTCTCACTAAATTGCCAAGGTTGGACTCAAACCTGCAATCCTCCTGTCTCAGTCTCCTAAATACTGGGATTCCAGGCGTGCGCCACCATACCTGGCTATGGCAAGTTTTTTTGGGTATAAAAACCAGAGTAAAAGGAAATCTTGTAACATTAGGAATCATCAAGGAGAAAGACAAAGTTTGGGAACTTGTACTTTCAGAATGGAAGATGCTGTTGAGACTCTGACCTTAACCCTGAGAACCAGCTGAAGAAGTTGTTGGGGAGCTTCCGAGTGTTCAGTATCAATCGTAGGGGTTCTGATGAATGGAAAGGGAATCTATGTCAGTTGCTAGACAACATAACTGGGGCTCATCTACTTAAAAAGGGATTTGGGAAATTTTTACTAACAGAATATATGGTACAGATTCTTCTCATTTGGAGCTGTGCACCTAACAAGATTTTAATGGTAGTAGTAAGAAAGCTGACAGCAATTTCTAGGGCACTTTCATGCATAGCATAATGGTTATTCATACACAACACTATCTCTGTTCTTCCTTGCACCCACATATTCTCCCTAAAGAATTTTTTTTTTTTTTTTGCAGTACTGGGGATTGAACCCAGGGGCATTTTACCTCTGAGCTACACCCCCAGCCCTGTTTTTTATTCTTTATTTTGAAACAGGGTCTCACTAAGTTGTGGAGGGCCTTACTAAGTAGCTGAGGCTGGCCGCAAACCTGGATCCTTGGGTCTCAGCCTCCCAAGTACTGGGATTACAAGCGTGCGCCACCACACCTGGCTAGAATTTTTTTTTTTTTTATTATGGTGATAGTGATGGGAGTAGAAAAGGGACAAAATGAATTTAATTCTAATATTTTGATCCACATACAAAATTGTTTTTTATAACATGAGTTTACCTCTTGGAATTGTCTTTGTTTGGGGGGTGGTTCTGGAAATTGAACCCAGGGCCTTATACCTAATAACCATGCACTCTTCCACTGAACTATGCCCATAGCGCATCTTCCATTGTTTTAATTCTTCATTCAGGATGCTTTGTGGGCTTTTGGAAAATAAACTTGGGCAATGGTAGTCATCATTACACTCATTTTTCTAGAGGCTAGTGACTAGTCCAGAGTAGCTAAAAGAAAAGGAGTAGCACATGGAATTGAAAGACCTAGCCAGGCGTGGTGGCACACGCTTGTAATCCCAGTACTTGGGAGGCGGAGACCGGAGGATCTGGGTTTGCGGCCAGCCTCAGCTACTTAGTGAGGCCCTTCACAACTTCGTGAGACCTGGTTTCAAAATAAAGTATAAAAAAAATATGGCTGGGGGCGTAGCTCAGAGGTAGAATGCCACTGGGTTCAATCCCCAGTTCCGCAAAAAAAAGAAAAAAAGACCTAAGTTCTTCCAAAGTTTAAGAAAATCATAACATTGCTTAATACTTTCAATAATTTATACCAATTGAGCTCAGCATTCAGAATATTATCCTGTATATTTTATTTGTTTTCCAATTTTCCAAAGTCCTTACTTAAAGAAACACAGCTCTAGATCTTGAAGTTAAATGTATCTAAAGCAATCATGATAATTTGCTTTTTTTCTTTTGCTAGTTACTAAGATAAACCATTTATCCTTGAACAAATTCTTGGCTATCAGTCTCTTGACTATATCACTGAGCAAAAATATTTCAAAGACAAATGTGCAGATGTTGTAATGAAAAGGGCGGTCAGCTGCTATGCAATGCCTTAAGTCAGGATGACCCTCATGGAAGTCAGATATTGTTTGAAATAAGACAAGGAAAATAACACATTAAGTACATGCATGTGGTGCAGTCCAGCAGTGTGCTAAAGCTCATTCATTATAATTCATTCATCTGTGCATGTGTGAGACCCTGGTTGAAATCCCCAGCACTGCAAAAGGAAAAAAAAAATCAAAATCAAATAGGAGAAATCAGGCTGCATCCATGGAGGAGTAAGGCGATGCTGCTCACACCACTCTCCCTCCATCCTTTTTGTGCTGGAGATTCCCAGTGGTCTTTGCTTTTCCACCCCAGCCTTTACTCTGTGGTCTGCCAGTAGAACTCAAGTGTCCACAGGTTCTCCTCACTGGCTGTCCTTTTGCCACTGCACGGATAAGACTCCTTTCTGAGATTCTTCCGCTCACTCCGATTTCCCAGAGGCAAAGCAACTCGGCAGGCAGTAATGAAAGCTCTTTAGTGCCTGAGGTCTTGCTTCATGCTCCCCCTCCCAGAACCACTGTGGGCCAAATGCAGGCCATAATCATGGCCTCTAACACTTGGATGCTCACATCTGCTTAGCATCCCAAGTGTGGTCTGACCAGCTAATGTAATGTCTCTAGTTTCTGTCATTCTTCATCAGCATTCCAAATGCTGGCTTCTCTGCTTATCTGTCCTTTAAACACATCTGTGCCTTTTCTGGCTCCTCTGAGTCTCAAGTATCCCAGTAATAAAACTGCTCGACCTTTTCAGGGCAAACTCTCCTTCACCTTCAACTGCTCAGGACAGTGGTTCCTTCACAGCCACTAAGAGGAAGCTGCCTAATTCTAACATGTTTCTATACTCTACGGGGCTGAGAGTGCTAGTGTGTTCTTAGATCTTGAAGCTGCTTCCAGATCATCAGTTCATCCTTATACATATTTGAGGCCATGCCATCTGAGACACGCCACGTTGCATGTCTCTGTGACACTGTCATCTGTTCTTTGTGGTGGTCAAGTCTCCAGATTCATCAAGCCTTGATCTCTAAAGGGCACTCAGTAAACACACAGACCACCAATTGGAGGGAAACACACCAAGTGCTGTGTGTATGTATGTCTGTATCACTTTGAACCTCACTATGATGTATAATTACAATGTGTTAAATAAAAGTGCAAAATTATCACAATTTTAAAAAATCAACAATTTTCATAATGAGATAAATGATTTTTTTTTTACTGAGGCATCATTTGCAACCCCCCTCCCCTCATGCTGGGGATATATTCAGGGCCTTGTGCATCTAAGGATTAGGGTTAGCGCTACTGCTGAGCTATGCCCTCAGCTCCATCATTTGCAATCTTTTACTGAAGTATCTGTATTTGCTGGATAGCAGGTTCCACAATTAGTATCTCCTCTTGATATTTTGATCTACTGGCTACTCCTTTCTTATCTTCTTTGTGGGCATATCTACTTCTGCTGTCCATTATATGTGTGTTCTCTAGGGCCTGTATATGGACTTATTAATAAAATTCTCTGCCAACAATTATGTCTATGTCTGAGGAATCAACAATCATATATATGCCATTGGCTTCCAGTATTTCCCTAGGACAGACCTCCCTTCTGGTGTCTACATACGATATCACCATTTGCCTTCTGGACCATCAACAAAATATTGAACAAAATTACAAATTCTTCCAGTGAACACATTCAAAACTGAAGTCACTGCCTTCCTTTCTTCTTGCCTCCAATGGCTACAATTTCCTTCCAAAGGTAGGAGCATTTTCATGCAGCCAGCTTCCCAAGTCCTTTCCTGTAACTTGCTATTATATTCAACTAATCACAAAAATCTTGTATTTTATCCTTCTACATCCTTTCAGAGTCACCTTCAACTTTAACCCCTCAGCCTTGATCTCGGTTCAGGTTTGTGTTTCTCGGACTAATCACAGCCTTGGGCTTATGGTGTGTGTGTATGTGTGTGCAGTATAAGATGGACCACAGCACCTATACAGAGAAAGTTCAGGGTCCATACAAAGGCCAAGAGCACTCTGGGTAAGCAGAAAACTTCCTTCTTATAAAGGCGAGTTCACATTAGAATGCAAACCCAGCAAAACAGGGTCTTAATCTTTCTTGCTCACCACTATATCTAAAGTGCCTGGCACCGAGAAAGTGCTTGATAAATATTTACTGAAAAAAAAAAAACTTCAAAACATCATGGGCAGTATAAAAAAATACCTTCAAGCCAGGCATGGTGGCGCACGCTTGTAATCCCAGTACTTTGGGAGGCGGAGACCGGAGGATCCGGGTTTGCGGCCAGCCTCAGCTCGCTCGCTCTCTCTCTCTCTCTCTCTCTCTCTCTCCTTAGTGAGGCCCTCCGCAACTTCGTGAGACCCGGTTTCAAAATAAAGTATAAAAAATAGGGCCGGGGCGTAGCGCGGAGGTAGACCGCCCCTGCGTTCAATCCCCGGTACTGCCAAAAAAAAAAAAAAAACACCTTCAGGAAAATATCAATAATAAACAAGAAAAATACAAGAATAAGAAACTACCAAAAGAAATAGAATGAAAAAATGGGGTTGTAGCACACTGATTGAAATAGCTTTGAATGGCAATGATTGCAGAATTCACTATTAGAACCCATTCAAGAAACACATTCTGGATCCTATTACATTAGCACTAGGCCAGGTGCTGGGGACACAGTGGAGAATCACACGGGTCTGGTGGAGGATGAGGTCTGATATAAAGAGATGAAACAGGAAATGGAAGCCATTCAAGGTGAACACAAAGGGCCCAAGAAGACTTGTTGGGGTAATGGAATAGTTCTCTTGACTGGGGTGGTGTTTCCAAAACCTATATGTCAACACACTGAACTGTGCACTTAAAATGGATGTGTTTAATTGTATTTGAATTGATCCTCAAGAGGTTGACTTTGAAAGTAGATTAAAAAATATAAAAGTTATCTTATTATAATATAGAAATTATATTTACCCACTTCCAGGAAAAGCAAAATAAAACACAAAACAAAGATCGCAATGCTAGAGAATATGCATATAGATAGCTGAAAGAAGTAAAAATTAGCACCAAATTAGAGAAAACAGAAGACAAACTCAAAATTCAAATCTAACACACAGAAAAATGAAGTTGGTAAGAAATACATAAGAAAAAATTAGTCTTTCAAATAAGGCAAAGGTATAAAACCTATGAATTATAAGCACGAACTGAAGTGCATGGGTAATTTAAGTTGTAATGGTAGAAAATGTCCCAGAAGTGATTATAAAAAAATTGAGAACACTCATTGAGATTTAACAGCCAGAGGACAATGCCAAGATACTTAAAAAACCCTCAACTTCACGGTCAGAGAAAAAATACTTTAAGGGAAGGACAAAGAAAGAGCAGATAATAATGAATAGAATAGAGATAAGTATAAACTTAAATTTGTATTCTCAAAACCCTGAAGGGCTGCTTTCCAGTTATTTGATGTACTGTTTTGAGGGTCCAACAGGGTAACAATATCAATAATTTATGATATAGATACCATGCACAGAGTACTGTGTTAAGTACCTGATATATATTATCTCATTTAATCCTTGCACATCATGACTCAGAGAAGTTAAAAAAAATTAGGTCAAGATCATATGTCTAAGTGGCAGAGCTGTCAAACTCATTTGACTCCAGAGTTTGGGATTTTTCAACCCCAAGGTATCCCTTCCCAAGAGGATGATGAACTCTATCCAATCTTCAATAAGTACTTGGTCTAAGCCAAGTTGTTATTCATTTGAAAAGGCATTAAGGAAATTGTCTCTGGCATCACAAAGCTTAAAAAGGTCATCTTATCACTCAACACTGCTTCAAGTGTTCCTACAAATAGTTCAAGTGCCAAGCATGTCTTAAGAAATACAAGTGGTTGAGAGCCCTAGGAGGGAAAGAGGTATTGATATAAGCACTAAATCTAAATGAGACAATTAAGGTTAATTGTTTTAGAGAGGAAGATAGTGAAGAGTTGTGGAGTGAGGTGAAATTGCCATGAGAAAAAACACTTTGGGGATCAAAGGTAGTGAGTGTTGGGGGAGATATAAACAAACACTACTATTTGCTTCCTTGTTTAAAATTCTCTCATGGTGTTCCATTGTCTTTAGATAGGGTTAAATGCATCAGCATGGACGGGATATAGGACTCCGGACTCCTCTATGTCTCCCGCTCCATCTGGCACCTTTGGGCATGGACCAGCAACCCAGCTGCATGGGAAGGCTTGCAGTTTCCTCAGTTCTTTCTCTTTTAGGTCTGCCATTTCTCCATACATAGAGCATCCTTCTACAGCTGGATTTTTTGGCTAACTCCTACTCATTCTTAAAGACCTAACACAGTAAGAAACAAATATGACAAAAGACTAATATCCTTAGCATATAAATAGTTGATATAAATCAAGTAGAAAGACATTAAGACCACAGTAAATAAGTGAGCAAGATGCATGAAACAATTCACCAGAGTACAAAGAATGACATTTAGAAAGACAGACAGATATAGATGGATGAATGTTCAGCCTCACTCATAATCAAAGAATGCAAATTTAAACAAGGTATCATGTTCTGTCCATCCAGTTGGCAGGATTTCTTGAAAAGGCAAAGAGACAGGTATACCCTTCCTCTGGCAAATAGCATAATGATTGGTAATAGTGTTCATGGTCTTCTATCTACTAACTCCACTTTTAGTGATCTATCCTACAGACATCTGAAATGAATGCAAATATATATTAAGGATGATGGTCATTATAGAATTATTTATAAGCCTTAAAATAGAAACCACCTATATGTCCAACACTGGCGATGTATGTGGCTACACCAATTATGACATGATGTAGCTTTTAAGATGTTTCCAAAAAATTTAAGTCATAGGTACAAAAGTCCAAAGTATAAAAAGGTATAAGGTGAAAAATGTCTCCCTCCTATTCCTGTCCCTTAGAGAACCAATACAGCTCCCTAAATGGAATCTACTAGCAGTTTTGTATGCAGCTTCCCAGAGATAATCGGATTCAAACTTCTATGTATATTTTCTCCCCAAATTGTAGTGCTCTGAACACACTGTGTACTTCCCAATTAATTAATTACTTAATTAGTGTACCAGTGATTGAACCCAGGAGCACTCCCAGCCTTGTTTATTTATTTATGGTACTAGAGATTGAACCCAGAGGCATTCTACCTCCTAGCTGTAACTCCCAGTCCTTTTATTTTTTTTGTTTTGAAACAGAGTCTCACTAGGTTGCTGCCAAAAATCTCACTAAGTTGCTGAGGCTGGTGTTGAACCTGTGATCTTCTTGTCTCAGCCTCCCAAATACTGGGATTACAGGCGTGCATCACCAGGCCTGGATACCTTTAATTTTTCTTCTGAAACAGTATCTTGCTAACTTGTCCAGGCTGGCCTTGAACTTGCCATTCTCCTGTCTCAGCCTCTCTTGTACTATGATTATAGGCATGAGCCACCACACCAGGTTACACCTTTAATTTTTAAATTAAAATATATTCTATTGGTCAGTTATCAATATACATAAAACTCACTTTTAAAAATGGTTGTACAGTATTTCATTGCACTGGTATATCAGAATTCATTTAGCCAGTCCTTTACTAATAGATATTTAGATCGCTTCCAATCTGGCTCTTACAAAGATGCTGTAATCGACATCTTTGTTTACTGTAGCATCAAAATCATGTAGATCTGTGGAATTAATTCTTAGAAATAGAATTGGTAGGTCAAAGAATATGTATATTTATAGCTTTGATAAGATTTTCCAATATTCTCTCTGTAGAGGCTGCATCAATCCATTCTTCTATCAGCAATATATGTGTTCCTGTTTCTGCAACATCTTTGCCAATAAAAGGCATCATCAAACTTTCACATCTTTGCTAATCTAATAGAATGGTATCTCATTTTACTTTTCATTACATTTTATTTTTATGAATGCTATAACTTTAAAAAAGTTGTTTAAAGTAATTTGTATTGCTTTCTTTATATGCTTTGCCTTTTTAAAATTGAGTGACTGGTATTTGTGACTGATTTGTAAGACCTATGTAAGGTTTCTAGGAAATTGCAACATTACCCCTGGTTTGTTGTCATATGGCTTTGCTTATGATGGTTTTTACTTGCTTTTGTCTTGTAGAAATATTTAGTTTTTATGTAGTCAAGTGTATCAATTTTTATGTTACAACTTCTGGGTTACACATCATACATTTCAAAGCTTTTACAGGGCAATTAAACCATTCACCCCATGCTCTTGAGAACATCTACAGTTTAACTTTCATGTCTAATTCTTTAATCTTCCTGGAATTTATTCTGGTGGAAAGTGTTGAGCATGAATATAACTTTACCTTTCAATGTTATGTTATGTTTTTCCAAAGCGAAGGATATAATTTTATATTTAGGATGCCCTCAATTATGGAAAATACTGACATAGGAAAAATCAGATGGAAATATGAAAGCATGTTAACAACAATTACTTTTGGGTACTGGAGTTTTATTTTCCAAATTATTATAATAATCATATTTCTTAATGATTGTCAAGATCCGAGTGATAAATTCAGTAATATACTATAATAAAAAATCAGTAACAGAGAAGGCTCAATTTGTGGAAGAATCTGGGGAAGGGTATATAGTTAGACCAGTTCATAATATGTGAGGTATATGACAAGGAATTAAACTAAAGCCATGAGAGAAAGAGGAGATGGACTAAGAAGTATTTAGTAGATAAAAGCAATAGGCTTTACAAGTTTATTTTTAGAGAATTTATTCTGAAGCAACAATGGGAAAAAGACAGACATGTTTGGTAGGGTACCAGAAATATGGTTCTGGAGCTACAGTGAGAAGATTCAGACTGTTAATAAATCTGAAAATCACCAAAAAGGAAGTGTGAGGCAACCCTGTGGGGGTAGAAGTTTGTTCTTATGAAAGTAGTAGATGAAAGAGAAGCTAACCTTGGACAGAGCCATAGAGAAATCATACCAACATTTAAGAGTAGGCAGAGAAGGACCTATGAAAGGAAATATTCTGGGTCAGGGCAGGCCAGGAAAGGCAGAATTATTCACAGGAGCCAAGAAGGCAAACTTTACAGAGAATGGAAAAGACCGTTTGTGAGGATGCCAGTGGGGACTTCAGCAAGAACTACATCAGCATCTGCTTACTGACAGCGATGTAGTAAGTATAGTAGGAAAAAAACCTAATTCTTGGAGAGATATTCAGAACTAATAACTGGGCCTAGAAGGAATTTCATAACACAGTATGAAACATCTTTAAAATAGTGAAAAGTAAGCTGGGCGTGGTGGCGCACGCTTGTAATCCCAGTACTTGGGAGGCGGAGACAGGAGGATCTGGGTTTGCGGCCAGCCTCAGCTACTTAGTGAGGCCCTCCGCAACTTCGTGAGACCCAGTTTCAAAATAAAGTATAAAAAAATAGGGCTGGGGGTGTAGCTTGGAGGTAAAACGCCCCTGGGTTCAATCCCCCAAACCGCAAAAAAAAAAAAAGTGAAAAGTATAATAAAATCTTTGGAATGTTGTCAAAGTCATGCTTAGATGAAAATTGATAGCGTAAACATCTTAGTAACAAAATTCTAGATAAATTTAATAAATTAAGAGTCTAGAAAAGCAAAATACTATAGTTCCCATGAGAAAATATGAAACAAAGTACTTAAAATATTTACTAAACAAAATTGGAAAAAAATCAGGAGAATTAGCATTAGCTAAGATAACTGAGTTTTTAATTTTTTTTTTAAATTATGGTGCTTGGCTTATATGTCAGAAAACAAAATTACAGGAAAAAAGAGTGAAGTGATTTGGAAGTTTACAAGAGGAGTTTAAACAATCATTGTAGAAACAGCATGAACAGACTCTAGAACTTGCCAAGAATGAGAAATGGCCAACTGAGGTTGGTAATATCCAATATGGTGGAACCAATTTACCAAAATGGGTATTGCTTTTCCAGCTATTTTGGCTGCCTCGGTGTAGTCAAGGGAAAGATATGTGTGAGTAAATCCACTGATACAGTTTTGATAGATGGATGTAACAGAAGGGCAAAGAGGGAAAGAAGAACTTTTTCCAGGGCTTCTGAACGGTGCTAGAAATTTTGTCCCCCATAGTCAAACTTCTCAAAGCCCCAGTTCTTGGGTCATAGGCTATTCCCCATCTCAGCCCCCTCTGTAGGAATCAAGTACTAATCTAAATTTCCAATAAAAAGCAGTCAAGCCAGGCATGGTGGTGCACACTTGTAATCCCAGTACTTGGGAGGCTGAGACAGGAGGATGCGGGTTCGTGGCCAGCCTCAGCTACTTAGTGAGGCCCTCCACAACTTAGCGAGACCCTGTTTCAAAATAAAGAATAAAAAATAGGGCTGGGGGTGTAGCTTAGAGGTAGAATGCCCCTGGGTCCAATCCCCACTACGGGGGGTGGGGGGTGCAGAGGGGAGTAGTCAAAGAGCCGGGTGTGGTGGTGCACGCTTCTAATTCCAGTACATGGGAGGCTGAGACAAGAGCACTGCAGGTTCAAGGACAGCCTCAGAAATGTAGAGATTCTCAGCAACCTAGAGAAACAGTTTCAAAATAAAAAAAAAGGGGGGGGTGTAGCTCGGAGGTAGAATGCCCGAGTTCAATCCCCAATCTCTCTGTGTCTGTCTGTCTGTCTGTCTGTCTCTCTCTCTCTCTCTCTCTCACACACACACACACACACACACACACACACCAAAAAACAAAAACACACCAAACAAGCAGTCCAAGAAATTCTAGTAAATTAGGCCTGGAGGTATAGGTCAGTGGTAGAACATGAGCTTAACATGTAAGGGGTAAGGGGACTTGTTTTCAATCTCTGGCACCAAACAAAAACAAAAACAAAAACAAAAACACAAACAAAAACAAAACCCAAACAACCAAACACAAAACAAAACAAAAACTTTCAGATTTTATGGTAAAATAAAAAAGTATATTCAAGACAGTATGACATAAAACAATTTCATGTAACTCTAGATCTTAGGTAAGGTTGCATGAGGATTGCTTAAAATAACATTCTCTTTAAAAATTAATAAAATAGTGGAAAGAATGAAAGCACACCATCCTAAAGCAGATGTTCCTCTCTGTCCCTAGGAACAGTTTAGAAGCTTTTCTGCTGAGGTGTCCTTTGTGGTGCTTTTGAAAACATTTACGAGCCGGGCGTGGTGGCGCATGCTTGTAATCCCAGTACTTTGGGAGGCGGAGACCCGAGGATCTGGGTTCGCGGTCAGCCCTCAGCTCTCTCTCTCTCTCTCTCTCTCCCTGTCTCTCTCTCTCTCTACTTAGTGAGGCCCTCCGCAACTTCGTGAGACCCGGTTTCAAAATAAAGTATAAAAAATAGGGCCGGGGGCATAGCGCGGAGGTAGAACACCACTGCGTTCAATCCCCGGTACCGAAAAAAAAAAACATTTACACTCTTTAACCTCTAATTCATCAAGATTAAACTTCTCATTATTATCCGGATCTATCTTCATAACCACTGGCAGTTTGTTGCCAAGAAGATTTTTCAAAATGTAAACCAACTGATCAAAGTAAAGGCCACCAATTACAGGTGTTTAGCTCATTTGCAGAAAGTCATACAGATCAAGCAGTGGCGAAGGCTTTGGCTCCATTTTTATTTGGTTTTACAGATGACTATTAGATAGTGCAGTATCCTAAAAAGTAGAATCCCAGAGGTGGTGTCTGTGGCTAAGATCCATGGTCCCCTGACTAAAAGATGGTACATGGTTCATTTGTGTAGTCCTACAAACTATCCTTGTAAAGGAAAAACAGAGATAACCTTCTCTACTAACTTTCCTCACATCTGCATATCTGTTTCTTATGGAACTGGTCATATTTCTTTCAAAAGTACTATGACATAATGGCTCCATGTGTGGGTATGACATTTTCCAGTTCCTATTTTGCTCCCATTTACCAGAAAAGAGCTTGACCTAGTACAACAAAAGCAGGCTCGAGTTTTTATTAGGTAATAGGGGTTAAATGGTATGTTGCAGAATACCATTTTCTCAATTTTAGTTTAAAATTATAGTGTGAGACATACTTTTAAATTAGAAAATGCCTATCTACAGTAGACTATTCAATGAATTCTGGCTTTTCCACATTATGAGGGAAAGTAAAGCATGAATAATGGAAATTCCTCCTGGTCAATGAAATTAAAACTTCTTCATTAAAATTTCTTATTAATGTTTCTAAACTGCAGTCAAATAAAATGCCTTTCCTACTGCCATTAGTCACAAGCAACAATAAATGAGCAAAAAGGGAAGGTGAAATGGAAACATATGTATATATGTCATCTATCTTGTGCTTAATATATCAATAATAATTTACATCCCAACAAAATGTGGAATAATTCTTCTTCTCCATTCCTAGCATGCAGGAAATAGTAAAATATTTATTGTACTATTCAGAAAAAATCTATATAAAATATTTCAGGTATATAATAATCTTTATTCATTTGAAGATAGCTAGAAAGCAAGAGGTAAATATAAAAGTCTTCCAGGTCTGGAATTCATGGAAGCTAGAAGGTATGGTCAAAATCTTGGCGAGCTTCTCCTGAGTGTCCTGGCTTTGAAAGGATGGCAGAGGACAAGCTGGGTCTCTGTTCCCTCAGTCCTCGAATCCCTGGGGCTGGATGTGTAGCTACACAGTACATCATGCGCTTAAGTGTTCTCAAGGCTCTGGGTCCTATGCCCAGCATTGATTTGCCTACTTAGAGTTAAAGGGCTCCAAACTCTACATGTAGGTTTATGAAAATGCAAAAATTAATTGCTGAATTTACTAACAAAATCCAGTAAACCTTTCTCCTGTTGAAGATCTTTACTATTATGGCTCAGAGAAGAGGCATTTCTAAAGTCCCATCCAGACTAAAATTCCATGAATTTAAAAATAAGACCAGCTTCTTCATCTGTTGGGATGCCACAGCAGTGTAAGACGTAGAATATGATACCATGCAGTGATGGTTATTTTTACCTGGGTACTGTATTGCCTTCATACAGTTTACTTGCTTGGCTGTTTATAAGTAACACATTATGTCTTTCTTGCAAGTAGGTCAAACTATTTCATGCATTATATAATTTATCTCAATAATATCCCTGTGAATCATCTAGTAGGTGTTTGTATATTTGGATTTAATTTTATTTTAAACAACTTGGATGTGAAGAAAATGGAGCAAACATTTACATTTAAAAATTATTACTGTTTGGAAAACCACTTTTTTTCACAGCAATACTGACTAAATAATATTGAATGGCATCTGGGTGTGGTGGTATGTTCCTGTAATCCCAGTACTTGGGAGGCTGAGACAGGAGTATCACAGGTTTGCAGCCACCCTCAGCAACTTAGCAAGGCCCTCAACAACTAGTGAGACCCTGTTTCAAAATAAAAAAAAAAATAGGGCTAGAGGGGTAGGTCAGAGGTAGAACACCTCTGGGTTCAATCCCCAGTACAAAAACAAACAAACCAACCCCCAAACTGAATGGCATTTGGTATTTATGTGCCAAAACACACACAAAAAATGTACATGGTAGGTCAAATAAAAAAATGCAGTCTCAAGTTCTGATGATTAATATAGACCTAACTCCTCATTTCACTATAGCAATGGCAAAAGGAGTCTCTACCAATTGGAATTTGACATTTCTTCCTTTAGAGCACATCATGCCTGTAGGAACATTCCATGAACAGTCATTGCAATCTTCCATAAGTCCAAGGTCACTAAATAGAGCTCCTAAGCCCAAATTGCCTGTTTTATTGAGTAGCACAGTTCTTGGAAATTTTCTTGGGATATAGATGACTGTCAAAGGTGGTGCCACTTTATGGACATTCAAGAGCTTGCTTTAATAGAAGACATGGATAATTGAGTGTCATTATGTTGAAGGGAGACAGTATACTTTACAGAAGTATAAAGAAATACAGGGGAGGAGTTCACTTCATTGCAAATAAAAACCTTTACATATTTCATTGGATATTCTTCTTTCTAAATTTGATAGTCTTCTAAGTGTGTAGGTACAGGGACCCAGCAACTGCTATCTTTTGTGCTGACTGCAGCTATGTAGATACTAAGCTGTAAAAGGTAAAACATGAAGGGGTTTACTCGTCACTCTCCACTTATGTTTATATTTTAATTTTATATATTAAAAATCTCAGGGATTAGACATCTGCAACACACTTTCATTTTGAATAATATGAAACTTTTATTACTAGACCTAAATCCAAGACCAACTTCTCAGTATACACAAATGCTCAGAGTAAGAAGGTATTTGGCCTTAATATAGTTTGTAATTCCATGAATAGACCCTGTTTAAAAATCAACAAATAGCAGGTTTACATTAGGTGTTCAGCAATCATTTTAATGAAGGGCAAACTGAGCTCCATCTTAACTAACTATCCAAAATTTAAAATTGTTTACCTTGAAAGCCACATGATTGTGATAAATTATCAGAATACTAAAGCAGGTGAAAATCAGATTTGACACACTGACTAGCATTTCCCAGCATGTTAGATGAAAATACTAGTCTCACGTGAAGAGGAACAATGAAACACAACATCCCATATGCAGTGGGGAAGAGTCTCAAAGAGTATTTGCATGTTAAAAGAGTGATGAAGCAGGGGAACAGGAGTAGACAAAGACAGGCCCCTGGAATCAGCCATATAATCTCTCCTCACCAGCCAGAACACCCATTTTGGGAAATGCAGCTCTGAATGAAACTTCTTCGCAAAGGGCCAGAGGCTGGAGGCTGATGGTCCAAGAAACTGTGGCAACAGTTCCTATAGGCAAGTCCTGCAAATTTATAAAGCATCATAACCAATGTCAAATCTTCTCTCCATAATAACAGGTAACTGATTCAATAGGCTTACTGAGTATGGGGCGCATCTTCGACAACTTCACTTGTACCTAATTTAACCCTCTGGCCTCAGATGTACTATCAGTTATTCAATATATTCCCTGCTTATTCTCCCAAAAGGCCCCCTACCCAGCAGATCCCAAGGCTGAGTCATGGTGATCTTCAGGTTTGCTCAGGATCAAGGGCAGTCTTGGCTTTGAGACGCTGACTCTGAGATGATACTGCTTGGTCTTGCCCAGTATTCCTAATCCTGTTGCTGTTCTAAACCTCTTTCCCCAGCTTGACCCTCCTCCACTCCTCCACCAAACCAACCATTTCGCTTTGCTTGAGACAGATGACCAAAAATGACTCTAATTTCAAAAGATATTTCTCCAAGCAATCTATATCATATTAAGATGAAAAGAATTCATATTAAGATGAAAAGAATTCAGAAAGGATTCAAGATGGTGATGGAATAGGAGCCCCTGAACAAGCCTGTCTCAAAACTGTCTCAGAATCGCCTCGGGGGCTCAGAACTAAACAACATCGCACAGACACAGAAGAACCAAACCCCAAAATCCAGTAGCCCGAGTACGACTACACAGACACAGAGTCTACCAACTTCAGATTCCCCCAGAAAGCTGCAATCCCGTTTCGGCAGGATGGGTAAGGAGCCATCTTACCCCGGTCTCCACAGCCAGGGCTAACAGCCCCCGGTGCTGCAGACAGTTCGGAAGGAGAAACCGAAGCAGAATTCTATGGGTGGTGGGGCCATCACAGCAGCAGATCCTGGGCTCCCGCCACAGCCGCGCACCTGCCCCCCAGTGCACTACGAGCCCGCACGATCCCCAGCACCCTGCATCGGAGCCCCACACCAGCCAAGATTCCCCGTGCCCTGCCTAGGCAAGCTGCGCCATCATGCACAACCAGGTGGTCAGCCGCACTCTCCCATGCGTGACCAGGGCAGACCCCGCCCCACGCGCCCAGCCTGGGCCAGCAGCACCTTGCCCAGAGACCCAAGCAGCCAGACACGAGGTCCTGTGCAACCAGCCACGCCATCACGCGCAACCAGGGTTCCCAGCTGAGACCTGGGTGCACTCCCCCGAGCCCCGACCGGGCAAGCCATGCGACCCAAGCAGCGTGACCAGGGCGGCCAGCCGCGCCCCACCTAGGCCAGCTGTGCCATCCCATCCTGTGCGACCCATGCGGCCAGCCACGTGGTCCCGTGCAACCAGCCGCGCCATCCCACGCAACCAGGGTTCCCAGCTGAGACCTGGGTGCCCTGCCCCGTGCCTCGCCCGGGCAAGCCGCGTGACCCAAACAGCCAGCTGCGCCTTCATGCGTGACCAGGGCGGCCAGCCATGCCCCACCTAGGCTGGCTGCACCATCCCGTGAGATCCAAGTGGCCAGCAGTGCGGTCCCGTGCAACCAGCCGTGCCATGCTGCGCGGCCAGGGTGGCCAGCCAAGACCCGGCTCCCTCCCCCCGCGCCCCGCATAGGCAAGCCGCGATGAACCGTGCAACCCAGGTGGCCAGTTGTGCCTTCACGCGTGACCAGGGTGGCCAGCCACGCGCCGCTAAGGCCAGCTGTGCCATCCCATGCAACCCAGGTGACCAGCAGCGCCATCCCGTGCAACCCAGGTGGCCAGATGCGTGGCCCCGTGTGACTCAGGGGGCCGGCCTCGCCGTCCCGCGTGACCAGAGCGTAAAGCTGCACCCCGCCTAGGCCAACCAAGCCGTCCAGTGAGACCCAGGCGGCCAGATGCGCCATCCTGGGCAACCAGGGTGGCCAGCCGTGCCCCGCATAGGCCAGCTGCGCCATCCAGTGCTACACAGGCGCCCCCCGTGCGCCGCCTAGGCCAGCTGCGTCATCTCAGGCAAACCAGGCGGCCCTCTGCACCCCGCCCTGGACTCCAACACCGCCACCCGATACCTGGGCGGCCCTCCAAGCTCCGCCTCAGACTCCCACGCCCCCCCACCTGGCGCTGCTACCCGAGACCCAGAGCCTGCACCTCTCTTACCTGTGCAGGAGCCCCTGTGCCGCACTTCAGAGCCCGGATACCCTCCAGTGCTGCCACTTGAGACCCACGTGACCCTCCACACTGCCTCAGAGCCAGGGCACGCACCGACGCCACCACGGAATTCCAGGAGCCCGAGCACTTCACGGGGGCCCACGTGCGATCCTTAGCAACGTGCCTCAGCGCTCATGCACCCTCAGGCACCACCACCTGATACCCAGAGTTCGCACTCCCATTGGGCCCATGCGAGATACACAGTGCTGCGCATCAGAGCCTGGGCAACCTCCAGCGACGCCCCCCCACCAAGACCTGGAGCACGTGTGCACCGCCTGGGGCATGGGCGACCCTCAGCACCCGTGCTTTGGAGACCAGGCATCCTCCAGCACCATCACCCGTGCCTCGGAGCCCACATCCAACACCGCACCTCAAAGTGCACCTCACATGCCAACACCCGAGCTCCGGAACCTGTGTGCTGCCCCACACACACAGCGCGCCACGTCAACCAGATGAGAGGGAACCACAGCCTACAGCGTACTGACCCAATTGGGTCTACAGAGACCATCAACAGGCTTATACATAGAAAGGAAGATGATGCGGAGGCAGCAGAAACAGAAAATTGAAAACACCGAAAATACGAGAATGAGGAATAGTGAAGAAACAAGAAACACAATGCATCAAGTGAGATTACTGATACTGACCTACAGGAAATGCAAGACAGAGAATTCAGAATTTTGATCTTCAGAATGATGAAAGGCCTCAAAGAAAGTGTAGAGGAGATGCAGCAAGAAGCTGAGGCTCTAAGAAAGAATCAGAAAGAAACACTGAACGAAATGAAAGAGTCAATAAACAAATTAAAGACTGCAATAGAAACCAACTCTAGTAGGCTCGACCACATGGAAAACAGGGTATCACTCCTGGAAGACAGTTCATTCAAAAGTGAAAACACAGTCAACAATACACAGAAGTTATTACAACAACACACCCTGGCCATCCAAGAAATATAAGACAATGCAAGATGTCCTAATCTAAGGATAAAAGGCATCGAAGAAGGATTAGAAACACAGACTAAGAGTATAAAAAAGTTCATTAAAGAAATAATATCAGAGAACTTTCTGAATATAGAAAAGGACTTGGACATTCACATACAGGAGGGATATAGAACACTGTCAAGACAAGACAAAAGAAGGACCTCACCACGCCATGTAATAATTAAAATGTCTAATGTAGAGGCCAAAGAAAGAATCTTAAAAGCAGCAAGAGCAAAAGAAAGGGTGACATACAGGGCAAAACAATAAAAATTACCCCAGACTTCTCAACCCAAGTCAGGAATGCCAGGAGGGATTGGTACGGAGTACTTCGGACCCTGGAAGAAAACAACTTCCAACCAAGACTGGTATATCCAGCAAAGCTATCATTTAAAATTGATGGAGAAATAAAAACGTTCCATGATAAACACTTAAAGAATTCATGAGGACCAAGCCAACATTGCAGAAAATCCTAAATGAAATAAATCACAAAGAAGGAAAAACAAGCAATTTTCAGAACCACAGGAGAGGTGAACTACACCAGGTAGGCAACTAAACAAGGAGATTTGTCACTACAGCAAACAGAAAATAAAACTGAAAATGACAGGAAACAACAATCATATCTCAATAATAACATGTCAAAGGACTCAACTCCCCAATTAAAAGGCATAGACGGCAATGTGGATTAAAAACATAATCCAACTATATGCTGCTTACAAGAAACTCACCTTCTAGCCAAAGATATTCATACACTAAAGGTAAAAGGATGGAAAAAGATATACCATGCAAACGGAGATCGAAAACAAGCAGGGATAGCAACACTTATATCTGACAAAACAGACTTTAAGCTAAAACACATCAGAAGAGACAAAGCAGGTCACTTCTTACTAATAAAAGGAACAATCCAACAAGAAGATATAATAATAGTAAACATCTACGTCCAAAATGTGGGCGCACCCACATTCATAAAACAACGTCTTTGGGACATCAGGTCCCAAATAGACCCAAACACAATAATATTGGGAGACTTCAACACACCACTCACGCCACTAGATCGATCCTCCAGACAAAAGATGAATAAAGATTGTTCAGACCTAAAGAAAACCATAGACCAGATGGATCTAATAGACACATACAGATTATTTCAACCAGCAACACCTGAATACACATTTTTCTCAGCTGCCCACAGAACATTCTCCAAAATAGACCACATACTGGGTCACAAAGCAAGCACAAGCAAATTCAAAAGATGTGATATAATTCCCTGCATCTTCTCAGATCACAATGGAATGAAACTGGAAATTAACAACAGGAAGACTAAAAGTAACCACATAAATACAAGGAAACTGAATCATACACTTCTGAACGAGGAATGGATCAGAAAAGAAATAAGGGGAGAAATAAAAAGATTCCTAGAATTAAACGAAAATTGAGACATGATGTACCAAAACCTATGGGACACTTTGAAGGCAGTGTTAAGAGGAAAACTTATAGCACTGAGTGCCCACATAAGAAAAACAGAAGACGTCCAAATAAATAACCTACTAACACACCTCAAGGATCTTGAAAAACAGGAACAATCAAATCCCAAAGCCAGTAGGAGGCAGGAGATAAAGTCAGAGCAGAAATTAATGAAATAGAGAATAAAAATCAATACAAAGAACCAATAAAACAAGAAGCTGGTTCTTTGAGAAGATTAACAAGATTGACAAACCACTAGCTAACCTAACCAAAAGGAGAGAATCAACCCAAATTACCAAAATCAGAAATGAAAAAGGGGACATCACCACAGATAGTGAAGAAATCCAGAGGATCATAAGAAACTACTTTGAAAACTTATATTCCAATAAAATGGAAAACATGAAAGAAATCGAAAGATTTCTAGACACATACAACCTACCTA
>PVJS01005031.1:0-36738 GCA_004027185.1 Glis glis
CTTCCGATCTGCCCTATTTTTTTTATACTTTATTTTGAAACCGGGTCTCACAAAGTTGCAGAGGGCCTCACTAGAGAGAGAGAGAGAGAGAGAGAGAGAGAGAGAGCGCGCGCGCTAGCTGAGGCTGGCCGCGAACCCGGATCTTCCGGTCTCTGCCTCCCAAAGTACTGGGATTACAAGCATGCGCTACCACGCCTGGCTCAGTATTCTTTAGGAAAGTATTTCAGTGTAAATCTCTGAAAGATAGTCTTTTTTTAATATAGTGACAATAAATTTTATACTTTGAAAAATTCCTTAATACTGACAGTATTTGTTCAGTGTTCCCACTTGCTTAAAAAGGCTCAGAAATGTCTGTCATCCCTCCTCTCCTTCCTTTCCTTTCTCCCCTCTCTCCCTCCCTCCCTCCACATCTCCCACCCTTTGTCCGTTTCCTCTCTCATCCTTTCCTTCTCCTTTTCTCTCCCTCCCTCTCGCCCTTCTCCCTCTGTCTCTCTTCCCTCTCACTCTTTTTCTTTCCCTCCTCTTCTGTCTCTCTCCTACTCCTCCCCTCCCCCTCTCCCCTTTCTCATTCTCTCCCCCAGTTTGTTCAAGTAGAGACCCAGATGATGCTCAGGGGTTGCACTGGGCCCACCAGGCCCCTTGTGAGCTGTAGGCTCTTTTGCTCCTGTGCTTTTCTGGTGAGGAAATCAGGTCATGCCCGTTTCCTGCTGTCTGGACCTGCTGTGGATCGGTGCCTTGGCAAAACCAAGACCGCTTCACAGGTGTGGGTGCTTCCTCTGTGTGGACTGGCTGCCTGTTCTGGGGATGCTGTGAACCTTGGATCTTTGCCCGATCCTTGAAGTTCCTGGCCCCTGCCGCACGATGGCGGCACATTCTCATTGTCGTCCTTATAAGCTGGACAAGTCGGAGAAGAGGAGCTGCCTCCTACCAGCTGCTTGGTTACCCCAGGGACGCTCAGCAGGTGCTAGATTCCTCCCCTTAGTCTACCAGCCCCCACAATGAAGGCGCTGACCCCCACCGTCGTCTAAAATGGACTTAACCCTCATGTGTACATATAAACTCACACGCACACCCCTAAGCATTCATGGTTTGAGCTCTCTTGGTCTGTTGATGAGCATGGGTTGCTGAGCCCTTGGCCCAGCCTGATCATGAGCAGTGCTTGGATGCCACGCTCCAGGTACCAGGTGCTCACTGCCCGGCATCAGCCGCTGTTCTAGGCCTGCTCAACAGACGGCTCCCACGGCATGACTGAGGCACCAGGTCCTCACCTGCATCTTCTTTGGAAAATGTCTCCCTCGGTCCTTCACACATTTTGAAGTGGAGTTAAGTTTTTGCTCGGGTCCAGCGAGTTCCTTGTGTGTTTTGGATATTAACCCCTTGTTGGATTCATGGTCTGCAAGTATTTCCCCACCCTGTGACTGGCTCCCTTTTCACTCTCCATGCCTGGCGCCTTCGTGCCTGCTGTTTTCCACTCTCTGCTTGACTTGTGATGTCCCCTCCCCAGAGAGGTTGTCCCTGACCTCACTTCCAGTGAACCCTCCCTCCCCTGGTCATCTCCACCCCATTTTTTAAAGTAAGTTTTCTACTACTGAGCTACATCCCAGCCCTTTTTGTTTTTATCTTGAGATAGGGTCTCACTAAGTTGCCCAGGCTAATCTCTAACCTGTGATCCTCCTGCCTCAGCTCCCACGTGGCTGGGGTGACAGACATCCGCCACTATGCCTGGCCCTCTACCCCTTTCCTCCACGTGCTTTTCTCCGCAGCACGTGTTACCTGAGACTCGCCGAGTTCTCAGTGTGCTCTTTACCCAGGGAATGCCAGTTTTCTGGCAGCAGGATGGGGCTGCTTGGCCCGGGGCAGTACCACTGGGGGACTGGGCGTGAATTGTGTGGCCACCACTGGCTCACCATGCAGGCGCTGTCCTGGTGCCTTTTGTGTGTCTCCTTCAGTGCTGACCAGGCTCCTGCCGCTGCCGGCAGTCCTCGAGGTGAGGCGGCCCCGGCCAGTGCGTTCCTCATCGGCTGCACGCCAGGCCGGGCCTCGGTGCTGAGGTGCGCGTCCGGCTATCCTGGACCTCCATGACACAGTCCTTGGTTTTGAGTGGGGAGTGCAACAAAGAGATGGCAAGGGGCCTCAGGCCCATCACTTAACCCTCCCTGGAAACGGGAGCCACGATTGGGGGATGCTCCCAAGGAAGTGCTCCTGAAGCAGTGAAGCTTGGAGGGTGGGAAGGAAGTGATCTAGAGATAGAACATCCCAAGACAGGCCAGGGCTGTGTGCAGGTGAGCCAGGCCTGTGCCTGGGCTGGAGGGGTTCAGATGCCTCGGAAGGAGCTGCGGCAGAAGCCTGCAGGGGATCAGTGTGACCAGCATCCCAGTGTTTCAGGGACGGTCCCCTAGCAGCGGAGCATGCAAGCCCAGACCACGCAGCCCAGGGGCCTGGGACCCACCAGGAGCAGGAGGAGGAGAAGAGACAAAGACTTTTGGGTGATACAGCAACATGTAGGCCAGGTCCTGTCTCCACCAGAGGGTGCTGCTGACCACCCAGCGGGTGTAAGGGGCAGCCACTCTGCAGCCCCGCTACTGAAGTGTGACTCCCTCCCTGTGCATAGGTCACCGCTGCATTGTGGGGCTAGGTGAGAGAAGGCTGGAGAAGGCTCAGCACGGCTGGAACAGATTGAATGCCTAGTGCAGAGCTGGAGTGGGGAATGGCACCATGCAGCCCACACCCTCAGAACTGTTTGTACACTGATCCCAGAGCCAGGCCCCGAGGTCAGCGCTGGGAGGGCCCGAGTGCACACCTGTGCTGGTGCTGGATGGCATCAGCATTTTCATGCCTGGCGATCCGGCAGGTGAAGGGAGAGGTTTTATTACCTTAGTTGGGCCACTCTGGCCTTGTTTGACTTCCACCCCCAGCGCCAGAGTTCTGTTTGGAGGGTTCCAGGTAGCCCGTGACCACCCCTGCATCCTAAAGCCTGTCAGGATGGCCCTGGGGAATGTGGCCACTCTGTTCCCACGCTGAGCTCAGCTCAGGACTCTAGAACTCGGCCACACTCCTTCCCGGCTCTGTGTCTGACTGGTCATGGTGCGGCATTTGGGTTCTTTTTTTGAAGGGGAACCCAGAGGAGGGCTCTGCATTTTGCTTTGTGGTTGACCTTGGGTTCTAAGATCTGCATGAAGAGAACAACCCTGTTCAAAGGTTACCATCCACTACTGCCCACTCATGCAGTGTGTCCCTGGCCCGGGGTCAGGTCACTGCCAGTATCAGGGACCCCCATGGTTCTCTACCAGAGTGGGGGGTTCTAAGCCTCAGGACTGCCCCAAAATTGTTACAGAATTTTGCACAGGGCAGGGCTGTCCCAGGAATGTGAGGAGGACACAAGTTGGGTCCATGTCACAGCCCATGGGCAGGTGTGTGCACCTTTGTGATCAGTGCCTGTGTTTGCTGTGTCCTCCCCTGTGTGTGTAAGGGTGATGTGCGTGGCCAGCCATGCTCAGGACTCTGGATCGAGAGCACAGCTGGGCAGCAGATCTGCATTCTGGGCCCTTGGTCTCTGAGCAGATCTCCATGGAAGCTGTCAGTTTTGAAGCCGTGGGTCAGGCCCATGTGCTTGGACAGGATAGCGTTTCTGACCTTCAGGGTTGGGTCAAGGCCGTGGCTCCTTGACTGCATGGGCCCTTGCTGTGGGGGAAGCACCATGGGAGGGCTCTGCCTCAGGTCTGCTGGGTGCCTGCTAAGTGGAGCAGGTACTGAGCCTGCCCACCTGCCACGGGAGGTGGCCGGACAGGCTTTCTCTGGAGGCCCACGAGTCCACCTGAGCTGGACATCCTGCCCACACCAGTAGACTCGTGTCTGGACTCCGGAGGTGTGGACCAGTCTTCTCACTAGCTGCTGTGCATGTGGGCATCAGTTGGTAGTGTAAGGCCCATTGGGCCCACATGCCTGCCGCTGCCCACATCACACGGTGTACCCGCTCTTCCTGTCCTGGATAAAAAGTGGACTGGGGTGTGCAGGACTTGCTCCTGGCCTGCTAGAAACCACCGGAACGAAGATGGGTGTCCACTTCAGCCAGCATGACCAAAGCTCCCTTCCCCACTTGCTGGCAAGTCTGTGAACGTGCGTTTCCACTTCTCGAGGGTAAACAGGGAGGAGGGGATTGCTGTGTGGCATGGTGAGTGTATGTTTACCTTTTTAGGAGACTACCAAATGTCTTGCTATCTATAATTTTAAAGTCTATGTTAGGACCTAGGAATTAAATTTTATTTTCAGTTATAAAAGGAAGATTCCTGAAGATTTGGAAACCAGAAAGAAAAGAGCTTGCTATTGACACTTCCTTTCTGGGCCTTTTCATGCATACCTCTCCCTAAAATTAATAGTGTTTTCCTTCTTTTTTTTTTTTTGCGGTACCGGGGATTGAACCCAGGGGCATTCTACCTCCGAGCTACACCCCTGGCCCTATTTTGTATCCTTTATTTTGAAACCGGGTCTCACAAAGTTGCAGAGGGCCTCACTAAGTAGCTGAGGCTGGCCGCGAACCCGGATCCTCCAGTCTCCGCCTCCCAAGTACTGGGATTACAAGCGTGCGCCACCACGCCCGGCGTGTTTTCCTTCTGATGACAGTGACGATATATTTTTATATGAGAAATTCCAATAATTCGTGCACATGCAAAGAAAGTAAAATCCATATTAGATCTCATCTTCCAGTATCTGCTGTTGACATGTATTTTCACATGGAAAATTACAGTAACCCATTAACATAAAGAGGGCAAAACCCACCTGCAGTCTCACTCACCCCAGTGCGTCCCCAGGCCGCACCGTCCAGTGACCCCAGTGCCCATAGCCTCTGACCTGCCACCAGAGTGTGCTGGCTTCTGGCCTCGACCTCACGCTGTAAGCAGTGCTTCATTCAGAGTCATTATTCATTAGTCATTCTGAGTTTGAATGCTTGTGATAAGATGCTAATATTAGTCCTGCGTTCTGTGAGGCGGGGAGCACCTAGCGCCTGCTCTTGTTGGCAGAAGGTAGCAGCCATCGTCTTCAGTTGCTTCTACACTAGAGACATGGACCTTTTCTTCTGTTTGTTGACCATTTATAGTTTTTCCCTCTTACGGGTGGTATTTTTCCTTGCCCTTTATTCCTTTTTTGGGTCAGTGGTCATCTCTTTGGTATCAATTTGCTAACATTATTTGTCTATGAAGAATTCATTCTGACATATGCGTTGCACAGCTGCTGGCTTGGGTGGGTTCCCCAGGACACAGCAAAGACAATAGCCGCACCTCCTGCTCCCACTGAGCCCACGGAACCTGGTGGGACAGGGGAGGTCTCCTAGGTGACGCTGGGTAGATTGGGCAGAGGAAGGGCAGGGTGCAGGTGGTGGAGCTTTCTGGGCTGAGACCACAGCCAGAGCTAGTTCCAGAGGAGGTGTGTGTATGTGTGTGTGCAGGTCTCCGGCCTCGGAGACCTTCCAGAGCCCGTGAACCATCAGAGCAAGATGGAGGCTGCTGTGGTTTGAGTGTGTCTCCCACCTAGTTCATGTGTTGGAAACTTGTCTCCCAGTGCAGCAGTGTGGAGAGGTGGGACCTGAAGAGGTGATTCGTCACAAGGGCTCTGCCCTCGCGAAGGGTTCGTGTTAGCGCAGACCCCTCCGCCACCCTCTCTGCCCTTTGGCCTTCCACCGTGGGATGCAGCGGCTCAGAGGCCCTCTGCAGATGCTGCAGCTATGGTCTTGGACCCCCTGGCCTTCAGAATCGTAAATCTGTTTATCGTGAATTACCCAGCCCCAGGTATTCTGTAATAGCCGTGGAAAATGGAGCAAGCCGGGCCTGGCAACTGTGGACCGAGAGTGGCCTGAGCAGGCTTGGGTTCTTGAAGGTGCCCTAGGCTGAGGGTTGAGTCTGGGCCAGGGTCAGAGAGGTGGCCATGCAGGGACTGTGCTGTGCACTGACGGGGTGCCTCTGCGGGACAGCAGATGGCACTCTGCCGGCACCTCCGTCTCGCAGGTGCTCGCCGTCCTCTAGCTGTTGTGCCTGCTTTGGGAATCCGAAGGATGGACTTCACCTCCTGCTCTGCTTGCCTCCTAGTTTCTCTCACCCTTGGAATGCAGGGCGCTCCCACATCTGACGCCTTCCCTCCAACTTCAGAGATGAAAACAGCGTTTCCAATTAGAGCGGAATGTGCCACGGAGGGCTGCCTGCCTGGACTCCCTTCCAGCTGGGGAGCAGGTGGCCAGTGGGAGACTGGGGTCTCCTCAGGGTGGCCTGCCTCCTGCCTGCATGTCTACCCTGTCTTTCCTGTGCAGAACAAGCAGGGATAGACAGAGCCCTGACCAGCCTGGGCGCTGTCTTGGTACTGCCTCGGCACGTCCCTGGCCAGGTGTCCGCAGCAGGCGAGGGCAGTGCCCGGTGCTGTCAGGCAGTGGGGCTGGCGTTGAGCTCTCAGATCCAGGGCCACTCAGAGGCTTGTGACTCGCCTTGTTAGTGCTGTAGCCCTGGCTGTTGCAGGATCGATCGATGGGGCCAGGCTGCAGCCCTGCGGAAGTGGGCCTGGACCCTCCCAGATCCGCAGCAGATGCCTCCCCATCCTGCTGGGTGGTGACTGACCCCTAGTGGGGATCTTTGGCATGGAAGCCTCTCTGCCGCCCCCCTGGAGACCCCTTTCATCCCTCCTTGCAGAACACCCTTCCATTTCTCTGGCATTTTCTTATGAAAGTTGGTTTCTCACCTGGATTTCAGATTTTTTTTGGAAAAACAAAACAAAAAAATCATTGGTTTCCAGTTTCTCTGTTAGAGTACCTTTGATAAAGCCACTGTGGGAGCCCCTTGTCCCGCACAGCACATGGAGGGGTGGCATTGGAGAGGCCTCCTAGCCCAGGAGCTGATCCTGTCCCGCTCGGCTCCGCTGGGCGGTGACCTCCCAGCCGCTGCCTTCCTCCCGTGTGAGCTCAGCGCCTACTTCCTGTGAGACTGTCTTGGGCTAAATTTTGCAGCTGAGGTTTTTATACCAGCCCAGCAGGGTGGAGCGACTTGGCAAGGACTGCTGTTGCCCTTTCCTGGCTGTTTGAGCTCAGGGCTTGCGTGGCTTGGAGAAGGGGGGCGGGACGACAGGCAGGGTGGCACAGTCCCCTGCCGCCAGTGGTCCAGTAACGATCACTATGCTTGCTCAGCCTCCAGGTGTGTGACCCACCTGGGACTGTGCAGGTGAGGGTGGAGCTCTTGCGCTGCCTCCCCAGCACATGGGGGTTCTGGGCCATGGAAATGAGCGAATCCCCCCTCCTACCCCTGCCTGTCCCCAGGCTGTCCCCTTGTCCGGGAGAGCCTGGTTGTGGGCTGTCAGCAGGGAAGAGGTGCTGAGACCCCTAGACACCCTGCCCTCCTGCGATCGGGGGGGCTGGGGTCAGGCAGGCTGACTAGGCAGGCTCCAGTGGCTGCCTTAATTGTCGGGACATTGGCTTGACATGAACTTGAAACAGGAGGACTTGGGTGGTGTGGTGGTGCATTTCTCTGCCTTCTGAATTTGTGCTGAAACCCTGGCCCTGGCCCTGGAGTGGGCTGCAGTCCATCTCCCTCTTCCCGCTCGGTCACGTCCACAGCTCGGGCCGCACAATCTCACCCGCTCCCGCTTCCCCACGATCCGTGGTCACCCTCACCTCAGGAGGGCACCTGGCCTCCAGCCTGGCCCCCGCGAGGCCTCAGCTTGTGCTGAGAGCCCTCCTGACTCCCTGCGGCTGTGCTGTGGGTGTTGTCCAAGTGTGCAAGGCATGCAGGGGCTCCTCTGTGCCTGCTGTCTGGGCGGGGGCGCCCTGGCTCACTGCCCCCTCCTTTGCACCTCTCTGTGTCTGCACAGCCTGCCTAGCGCCCGGGTAGATGGCCTTGGAAGGGAGGTCCCTGTGGTTCGGAAGAGAGGGTGTCCCTGTCTTCTTTGGGGTCTGCATGTAAGGGAAGGAGTGTTGTGTTTCAGGCATTGTTGGCTGGCTCACAGGAGCAGTGGTGGATTTATGGGTAATGTTCACAGCAGTTTCTCCTCTCTTCCTTTCTCTGTGGCCCTGGGCCAGATGCAGGGTAGCTTGTGATGGGCTGCTGAGCCTTGCCCCGGGGGATCACAGGAGCCAAGCAGGTAGAAACAAGTTTGCCTCCCTTCCATGTGCACCTTTCCCCCAGGCTGCCAGCACAGGGGACGGTGTGGCAACAGCCTCTGGGTACAGGGGCAACAACCTGCCCCAACCACCCGACCCGACAGCAGACCCATTTTCCTCTCCCCCTCCAGCCTCCTTGGGATTCAGGGTGTGGATGGATAAGTGCGTCCTAAGTGCACTCTTGGCTGCTTCAGCCTGGTTTCCGCCCGTGCTGCGACTCCGAGTTCTCTCCCAGAGGTCCTGCACAGAGACCCATGCGTGCACAGAGACCTGTGCATGCGGCGTCAACTGCTGTGATGTTGGCGAGCAGGAGGGACTGTGCGGGTCACCCCCTCTTCATCTTCCAGGGACTGAGCCCCACTGCGTTAAGTGGCTGGGTGTTTGGCTGCAGACCACCTGTGGGTGTGTTTACATTCATGTCCTCCCCTGCGGGAAGTCCCGGGCCCATCCCGAACACCTTTCTTTCCTTCCATCTTTGAAGACATAGGCAAAGCTATTTGTTATTGTGAAATGGTTTATATAAAAAGAAATTGAGAAAGTAAACACTACAACCACCACTGAGTGTAAAAATAAAACACCACAAACGTAGCTGTCATCCCTTTCTTGTTTATGTCTTGTCTTGTCTTTTGGTGTGTGGTACTGGGACTTGAACCCAGAGGCATTCTACCTCCGGGCTATACCCCCAGTCCTTTTTATTTTTTGTTTGGAAACAGGGTCTCACTAGGTTGTTGAGAGTCTCGCTAAGTTGCTGAGGCTGGCCTCGAACCTGCAATCCTCCTGTCTCAGCCTCCCAAGTACTAGGATTACAGGCGAACACCACCACACCCAGCTCTTGTTTATGTTTTTCAACATTTCATTTTTGAGTATTAGGTTGTGTAGGACACACACACACAAAGGAGAGCAGTCCCCACTGTGCTTGTCTGTGGGGCTCATCGGTGGACACGCAGCGCCCAGGGCCTGTGCCCCTGCTTGGCCCCCAGCGACGCTGACTGTCAGTCCAGCACAGTGGGCCGTTTGGGACTTTGTATTAGTGATCCTCTGCGTGGCCCTCTCGCCCACTGTGGCCCCAGGTTCTCCCCTGGTGGTGGCCACAGCAAGCTCCCCTTTCTCCTTGGACTGTGGCGTTGTGTGTGTCCTGGCCAGCTTATTTAAGAGGTGTAACATACAGTTAGTAAAATTCAGCAGCTTAAGGCGTATGCTTCTGTGCATTCCAACAAATATGTATATGTGTAGTCGTGTGACCACACCACAGTGACGGTACAGAACATGAGGTTCCTTTGTGTCCCCTGGAGCCACCCTTGGCCTCACACTTGGCGAGTGTCCTCCTGTGCTGTGGCATTGTCGTTTTGTTCCTGCTGTAATTTCACAGAGAGGGACTCGCATGTTACCTGGCTTTTTTGTGTCTGGCTTCTTGGGGTGGTGCTGTGAGATCCATCCAGACTGGGTGGCAGCGCTTTGCTTCTGTGATTGTTGAGCATCCATCTGGTTCATGGGTGACAGAGGTGGCCTACCCTTTCACCTGTCCATGGGTGCTCGGGGTTTCCCGCATTTGAAGATGGAGCGCAGTGCCTCTGTGAGCGCTCAGTCAGGTCCCTGTATGTCTTTGTCTCCTGGAGTGGAGTGGGCTTGCTGGGCTTGGGGAAGTGGGGATCCCTGGCAGCTTCTTTTTTTTTTTTTTTCGCAGTACTGGGGATTGAACCCAGGGGCATTCTACCTCCGAGCTACACCCCCAACCCTATTTTTTTTTTTTATTCTTTATTTTGAAACAGGATCTCACTAAGTTGTGGAGGGCCTCACTAAATAGCTGAGGCTGGCCATGAACCTGCGATCCTCCGGTCTCAGCCTCCCAAGTACTGGGATTACAAGTGTACGCCACCACGCCCGGCTCCCTGGCGGCTTCTTAGGAAGTGCGTGGGCCTCTGCTCTGCAGCACATGAGGCTCAGTGGCCCCAGTCCTGACTGCTGTCCCTCCTGAGTCCTGTCAGCCTGGGCTGTGCAGTGTTCCCACTGGTGTCCCTCCTGACTGATGGTATCAGGCTTCTGTGCACGTGGTTCTTAGCCATTCCTCGACCTTTGAGAAAGTATCTATTAACACTCTTGCCCACCCCCACCTTTTTTTTTATGGTGGGAATAGAACCCAGGGATGGTTTACCTCTGAGCCACACCCCCCCTTTTTTTAAACAAGTCCTTGCTAAGTTGCTGAGGCTGGCCTTGAACCTGTGATTCTCCTGTCTCAGCTGTCCAAGTACTGGGATTACAGTCATGCACCACCATGCCTGACCCTCTTGCCCACTTTTTTTTTTTTTTTGGTGGTGGTACTGGGGATTGAACCCAGGGGATTCTACCTCTGAGCTCCACCCCAGCCCTATTTTTTATTCTTTATTTTGAAACAGGGTCTCACTAAGTTGCGGAGGACCTCACTAAGTAGCCAAGGCTGGCTGTGAACCTGGATCCTCCTGTCTCGGCCTCCCAAGTACTGGGATTACAAGCGTGCGCCACCATGCCTGGCTCTTGCCCACTTTTTAATTGAGTTTGTCTCCTTAGTGTCTGTTTTAATAGTTGTCTGTTGTGGACATAAGTTCTTTATTAGCTATATGATTTGCAAATAATTCTTCTAGTTTGCAGCTCATATTTGTGTGTGTGTGTGTGTGTGTGTGTGTGTGTGTGTGTGGTACTGGGGATTGAACTCAAGAGCATTCTACCTCTGAGCTACACCCCCAGCCCCTTTCATTTTGAAACAGGATCTTGATAAGTTGCTGAGGGTCTCAGTAAATTGCTGAGGCTGACCTTGAACCTGCAATCCTCCTGTCTCAGCCTCCCAAGTGCTGGGATTACAGGTGTGTGCCACCATATCTGGCTCGCCCACCCACTCCCTTCCTTCCTTCCTTCCCTCCCTCCCTCCCTCCTTCCCTTCCTTCCTTCCTTCTTTCCTTCCTTCCTTCCTTCCATGCTGGGGATTGAACCCAGGTGCATTCTATTTCCGAGCTATACCCCAGCCCTTTTTATTTTTCATCTTGAAACAGGGTCTTGCTTAGTTGCCAAGGGTCTCGCTAAGTTGCTGAGGCTGGCCTCAAACCTACAATCCTCCTGTCTCAACCTCCCAAGTACTGGAATTACAGGCATGCATCACCACACCCGGCTCATCTTTGTTTTCTTAATGGTAACTTTTTTTAATATAATTTTATTGGTGCATTGTAATCTCACAACATAATGTAGTTCAGAGTGATAGGGACATACCTGCACACAGCACTTGGTGAGCTCCCCCCGCTCCCTCCCTACCCCCTTCCCTTTCCCACACACGATATTGAGATTGCTATTGATAATTTCACATGTACATAATGTCAGTGGATGAGTTTCCTTCATTAATTCTCCCTCAATGGTAACTTAAGGTAACCTCCTTAATGGTAACTTTTTCTTTCTTTTTTTTTTGTGTGTGTATGTGTGTGGTACTGGGGATGGAACCCAGCGGCGTTCTACCTCTGAGCACCCCCAGCCTGATTTTATTTCTTATTTTGAAACAGGGTCTCACTAAGTTGCTGAGGCTGGCTGTGAACCTGCGATCCTCCTGTCTCAGCCTCCAAAGTACTGGGGTTACAAGCGTGCAGCACCACACCTGGCTTAATGGTAACTTTCAAAGCACAAGCATTCTTGGTTTTGATGAAGCCCACCTCACCAGTTTTTTTCCTGTGTGGACTGGTGCTTCTGTGCTTGCTCCTCCGTGTCCAGGATCGCGTCCATGGTCTCTGTTCCTGGGCTGGGTCTCCCCATCCCCATGTGCACCCTTTCTCCCTGTCTGCTGCTGCCTACAGAGCCTGAGTTTATTTCTGTCTTCCTTTTACTGGGGCAGACAGGCACGAAAGAGGCGAAGCTGGAGGGAGAGGGGAACAAGTTCTCGTACCACCAGCTTCCCCTGCTCTTGTTATTGTAATGGTCCAGCTATTTCACAGGCAGTGCTTTGGGGCTTTCTGCATCTATTCTCTAAAACTGCCTCTTTCCACCCGCTCTGGCCCTGAGTGCTTCAGCAGTGGAAAATTTCAAGCCACCAGGACCCATGTTGGGGCTCTCTCTGCATGTGTGGAATGGGGTCATTCAGCGATTTGGAAACTTTGTTTATTGTGCGAGTTTTGCAAAGATGAGAGGCGAGTAGAGCAGCAGAGGTCGGTTGTTGAGTCTGACAGTGGGGTGGCCCTCCTCTGCTGGAAAGGCGTCAGCGGGCTAGACAGTCCTTGGGTGAGGAGCCGAAGTCAAGAGCACGTCTAGTGTCTCATGGCGGAGTGAGGAGTAGGAGGCTCGCAGGGCAGGGACATGGGGGTTACAGCTCAGTGTCACTCCACTCCCTCGTTCCACTGCATTCCCAGGGCGGCTGAGTGCTGTGACTGCTGGGAAGGAAGCCGGTTTCCTGACAGGACTGACTGGTGGGGTGATGGGGCGGGGCAGACAGTACACAGCTCCTGCACAGGTGAGGAGAGTGAAGGCCAAAGATGCTCCAGGGAACACACCTGGGGAGCGTGTGGCTGCACATCCTCTCGGCCCCAGGCAGAAGGGGCTGGGGCCAGCACCAGCTCAGGCTTGGGGGCTGAGAAAGAGCATTAGAAAGAAAGAAGCACACGCATACACATACAGAGATGCCGTACTCACACACACTCACAGATGCACACACAGCCCTGCAAGTGGGTGTCCACGTGGAGGCTGCATCCAGGGCTGTTCTGTTGGGCTTATTTGTAAGGAAAAATGATGGGTGAGGGTGCATTGTGTGTTGGAAAGCTTCCTTGCCCGCCGGGTCAGAGGCTCGTTACGTCCTCTGTATGGATGAGAGCTCCTCCACGCTGTGTGGTGTGAGCTGGGGAGCATTCGGGTTTGCCTGGCCCTTTCTTATCACCAGTCCCCGTGTGTAAAATGGGAATGAGTATCTGCTCTGCTGACCTGGCGGGCTAGGAGGACCTGTTGAGATAATAAACAAGGGCGCCGTGCGTGTAATTTTGACGTGCAGATGCTTCATGCTTTGGGCGCCTCCCAGGTGTCAGCACTATGCCAGCTGTTACCGATTAAAAAAAAAGAAAAAGAATTTGTGCCCCCATCCTCCAGGCTTGGCATTCCAGGACGTCAGGAGTTGAACCCTCCGCTCTGCTTTTCCGTGTTGAGTTGGTGTGTCTTCTAGGTGTGGAAGCACTGCTGACATGTTTCTAAAATGCATCTTTGTATTCCAGAAGCAAAAGAACAGCTTCGAAGCTCAAGAGAAGTCAGCTTTCCCCTAACTCTGCTTCTGTTTCAGATTTGTTTTCCGGGGGGGGGGTGCTTCAGAGGAAGGCAGCCTTGAGTGTGAGTCCTGAGACCCCCTCACCACAGGGATCCTGTGTGAGACCTCCCCCCGCCGCCCCCACAACCTGTGTCCTGGGGGGCTCATGCCTGCACTGCCCAGCACATGGAGGATTCCCAGTTTCTCTCCCTTTCCTGGCATTTCAGCCTGTGGTTTGTGTAAAGTCGTCACATAAAGTGGCCACGTGGTGTCTGCCTGGAGCCCACACCCAGGGCAGGCCCACAGGCCGTCCCTGTCCACCCAGCCAGCCCCGAGTTGCTGTCTGGGCTGGCATCTGGTCAGGAGCAGGGTCTGGGTCAGGCCCAGGCACTGTGCAGAGGACACCACTTAGCCCTGTGTGGACGGGAGCCTCCCTCTCCAGGTGGGGAGGGCTTCTGGGGTCCTAGCGTGCTTCTGAGGTGGTCCTGGACAAGTTCCCTGCTGCCTCCACCTCTGCATTCTCAGGCTGCCTGTGCCTCCTAAGGGGAGCTCTCAGGGCACAGCTCACAAGTGGAGTGGCCTGCTGCCACCCAGGGTCCTTCAGTGCCGTGTGTCCACAGTCTGAGCCATAGGTAGCCGGACAGGGTGGACATCAGGACCTGTAGGTTGTGTGGGCACACCTGTGTGCAGGTGCTGTTGGGGGCCCTTGTGGAGGAGGCCAAGGGGGCTTGTCTGTGGATCCCGCCAGTGAACATGCAGCACCATGGCAGAAAACCCGAACCAGTAGCCCCGGGCACGTGTGGCTTCTCAGCCCCCAGAGGCGTTGGTTCTGAGTCCAGCACTGTGGGCCCCCACCTGACATGGTGATTTTTGACCTTGTGGGCTACTGAGAAAGGGCCCTGGGAGTTGAGCAGAGAAAGACCTCCCCGCCTCCACTCACTGCCCTCCAGGGTCCTGGGCTCCAGGCTTGTGCCAGGCCGACTCCAGAGGCAGACTCGTCTCCCTCCAGAGCTCCTGCTCCTAGGCGGCAGTGTGCGAGCGGGGCTCCTCGGGCCACTCTGCCTGGGAGGTGCCTCCTCTCCTGCAGGCTCTTGGTAAATCAGGAAGGAGGGGAGACTTGCTGCATCAGAAAGGCAGAGCAGCAGGCTTCCTGTACAGAGCGGAGGACGACAGCGGCACTCTGGAGCTCTTCCTGAGAGCCCTCTTCCCGGGGGTGCGGCTGGTGAGGAATGGCTCCTACAGCCTGGCCAGGTGCGTCCCTGGCCGGGGCCACCAGGGCCTCCGCCCTTCCAGTACCAGCTCAGAGCTGCTGGGCTGGCGGCTGCAGCTCTAGCTCAGATACGGGCAGCTTGATGGGCTGTCGGCGTGTCCCTGGAGGGCACATTGGCTTTGCATCGGTGGCAGCAGGGCTCTAAAACAGCCACTCTCACAGGGCCTGTGCTCCCTGGAGGGGAGGGGTGTCTGGTATCCTGCGAGCTTGTTCAGCTGTGACGTCGTCCCACATGTGCCAGCTGCGTGCAGGCATAAGTGTGAGGGTGTTCGTGGGCATCTCTGCTCCTGGGTGAGGGTCCTGCGGTGGCACCAGCCATCCTGAGTCTGCACTGTGGGTACCCATGTGCTGATGGCTGCTTGTCTGCCCCTCGCGCTGAGGCACTGTGCTCACCTGGGGAGCTGAGTTCCCAGTCTGAGGAAGGAGTGGTCTGGGGCACCTGTCTGCTGACGGGTAACTGGGCAGCTGCCTGTCTCCCTCTCCAGGGGGTGTGGGTAGGGTCCGGGTGCTTTGATGCTTCCACACAGAGCTGAGCAAGTGTTGCCTGTGGCTGCAGCGTCTCCACAGAGTGGTCATCCAGGACAGCTAGGTGGGAGGTAGGGGCTTGACTCCAGCCCCATCTGGCCGTTGTTCCATGCAGCCTATGTGATATCTGATCTCCCACTTCATGCTTCCAGGGCATTCCATGTCCTTCAGTATAGGCCAAACCTCCCCTCATCCTGCCTCAACCTCTCCATGTGGACAGGATTCTAAAGGCTCCTCCTGTGTTCTGATTATTCCCCCTTCCACAGACCCCTCCTCTTCCTTTCAGCCTAAGCCTGTGCTTCTCAGGACTCTCCTGTCCCAGGTCCTGCCCCGATTGTCCCTTCCTGCAGCCTAGAGGAGTTGGACAGTCACCATGTGCTGAGGTCCCAGACTTACCAGCTCTGGGTCCGGGCCGCTGTGGGCACTCGCTGAGGGAAGAGCGAGTGATTTGGGCACAGGGTGGAGAGCCAACGTGTCTCCCACATGGCACTCTGTTCATGGCACGAGGCTCCCTGGTGCAGATCGAGCAGCTCTGGCCTGAGGCCCTACCTCAGCCCTGTGGGGAAGCCCCAGACAGCCACGTGTTCACCTGCTTGGTGCACTTAGGGTGCCAGGGGCTGCCGGTGGCCATGCTGGTGGGTGTCCGTGGTCTGGCCACACTAGCCCTGTGGCAGGTGTTTGCTCCTAGGAGGAGCTCCAGGAGTTCAGGATAGCAGATGCTTGCGTTTCAAGGTCAGAGCCTTAGAAGCCCGAGGCCATGCCTGGTGGGGGTTGTGGGGGCCAAGGCCAGAATGTCTCCCCCACAATTGTGGCAGGACCCTTTGTAGCTTGAGGTGTCTGCTGATCCCTGGAAGGCTACTTCTGGGCCCTTGGACTGACCTCCCGGCTGACCATCAGGCCTTTGTCTCTCTGGTGGTCCCCCCTCCTGATTGTGGGGTCTGAGGAGTGGGCCCTCCTAGCCTGGGGCTGAATGGCCCCTGCCTGGCATGGCTGTGTGGAGCCATGTGTCCACATGCTGGGCTAGATTGGACTGCGGTAACCTGGCAGCAGAACCCTGGGGCTTCTTTTCTAGAGTGGTCAAAAAAGGTATTTTCATTTTTTTTATGGCATTGGGGATTGAACCCAGGGACATTCTACCTCCGAGCTACATACCCAGCCTGATTTTATTTTTGTTTTGAAACAGCGTCTCACTAGATTGATAAGAGTCTCACTACTTGCTGAGGCTGTCCTTGAACCTGCGATCCTCCTGTCTCAGCCTCCCAAATACTGGGATTACAAGCATGCTCCACCACACCCAGCCGTTTTCATGCTTTCTCTCCCCTCAGCCTGCCTGCCTTCTTCCACCAATAATTATTTGGTACCTCTGTGCTGGGCACAGCCTCCTGTGTGGCGAAGCCCTGAAGATGTATTGCTGACCCTGGCCCTAGAGCTGAATTGAGCCATCGGGCTCCCCTGCTGTGCACACTCCATCAGGCAAGAGCCGGGGCCGCAGGCCCGTGCATTCCCCATCTCACAGGGCTCAACACCCTTGGCTGCCTGATGTCCATCCAGTCAGTGTCTTGAGAACTGACATTTCCCGTATTTTGCCCAGTGCTTTGTTGTTTGAGTGGGAGATAAATCCCGGTCCCTACGGCCCATGGTGACAGGAGTGGATGCCCACTGGAGTCCTGCTCTGTTAAAAGGTACGCTTGCTGATGCTGCCGCTGTCAATCCATAACGACTTAACTGTTCTTGCCACTTGTTTGACAGTGGACTCTGAGGTCTGCACACATGTAGAAACAGGTTTCAATTACCCCATTTCCTTCAGCCGCATAGGACTTTGCTCTCTCCCACCCAAGCACTAACCGTGCCAGGCCCCGCTTCACGTCTGAGATAGACGGACTGGGTGCTTCAGGGTGGTGTGGCCACAGGCACTTCTTTGCTCTTTGACATGTGGACTCAGGACTGATGGCTGGCAGGAAAAGGCCAGCGCTTAGTGTTCAGAGACTCCCGTTTCCCTTCGCTCCTCCAGTGGCAACCCTATGAGGAGATGTTGGGTGTCCCTGTCGTGCAGCTACATGTCCACTACCTTCCCGGCCACATTCCCAGCTGTCCATCCAGGGATCACACTGCCCAGTACTGGCCGGCCAGGCTCCACGCTGTCCCACTTGGGGTCTCCACCCACCGTGAGAACAGGCCCCAGGGGCCAGAGTCCAGCAGGGGCTGCCTCTCCAGGCCTCCACACACACAGACGAAGGCGGGGTGCGGGGCAGGAAGGTGGGAGCCCCGCCGAGACAATCGAAGGCAAGTGACTCCCGCCACTGAAGAGACACGTCTTTTTTTTTTGCAGTACCGGGGATGGAACCCAGGGGTGTTCTACCTCCACGCTACACCCCGGCCCTATTTTTTTTATACTTTATTTTGAAACCGGGTCTCACGAAGTTGCAGAGGGCCTCACTAAGTAGCTGAGGCTGGCCGCAAACCCGGATCCTCCGGTCTCTGCCTCCCAAGTACTGGGATTACAAGCGTGCGCCACCACGCCTGGCGAAGAGACACGTGTTAAACACGGAGTCTTGACAGTTCCGCACATCCTCCCTGCCTAGAGACTTCATGGAATTCTAAAGAAATTATTACAGTCATCAGTACTTATTATAATCTATACTCTCCTTTAAAAATAGACACGTGCTTTGGAAAGTTCTCGCTTCCTGGGATTTGTTGGGATGCACTCCTGCCCGCTTACCAGAACATTTGCATTCATATCTTGCTTGGTGCATCAGGAAATTTGGGCTCCTGCTCCTGCTGAGTGCCCCTCATGCCCCAGGCTCCCAGGTTCCTGTCCTGGAGGAGAGGGAAGCAGGGGTGAGGCTGGCTCAGTGTGGTGTCTGGATGTCGACAAGGGCTGTGTTCTTCCCAGAGTCCTTGCTGGAGACACCACAGGCAGGGAGGCAGGTGGGAGCGGGTTAAACCCTCTGGTTGGTCGTTCCACCCGAGGTCGTGTTCAGCCAGCATTCCTAGATACCAGGTGCTACGTGCCCAGCAGCACAGACCACACTGTCCCCTGTGGACAGGAAGAATGTCGTGTGGTCACAAGGGCTCTCTGGGCCAGCTTTCCTGGCTGGGAATTTTGACTTTGCCATTCCTAGCTGCCCGGTTTCATGGGTGGGCAGAGGAGTGACTGGTGGTTTGTGTACACAGGGTCACAAGGGTGCCGTGGAGGGCACCGTCAGCTCTCCCCTCCTGCAGCATGTGTACAGTGGGCCCCCAGGGACACTGGTAATGGTGGCTGTGTCCTCAGAGTCAGGCGCAGGGCCTGGGAGCTGAGACCTTGCCAGCCATGCCACTCAGGGTGAGCCGCGTGCACACTCACTTGCACCCACACGTTCGTGTATGAAAGCTGTGTGACCCTGGAGTGCTGTACTGCATCTTCATTGGGAACAGGTCGTGTCGTATTATGTCCGACATTACAGCACTTAGTATTGCCTCTAGGCAACCCACCCCACCCCAGCTGTGTCTTGGGGTGAACTGTAAGTCACCAAGCTTCGGTAACTTTGACTGTTGAAAGAGGACTTGAGAGAACCGAAGGGAAGTTGCTGTTAAAGACAGGGTAAGAGACATGTCTTCAGAAGCACCTCTCTGAAGACACAGGTGTTTCCTTGTGTCCTTCCCTACGGCCGGATTCCCTGCTGACTAAAAGCTGGACATCTTGAGTAAGGGGAGCGGTTCTGGCTTGTGCTCTGTTTCCACGCTCACATTCAACACAATAACAATTTCCCCACCACCCAAATTATTTTGAAGCAAATTCTGGACATGCACTGTTTATCTATAAGTATTTCCACCTGCATGCAAAGGGTAGAGGTTCGTTTCCGTGGATATCGGCTTCTCATCAGCACCCTAAGGCAGAGCTCTCTTAGGGTCATGGAGGGTCCCCAGAGTTCACGTTTCTACAGTTTCCTGCCCCGTGTCTTAGTGTGTATCCTGATAAGGTTCGTGCTTGGCCGTTGGCTGACAGGCTTTGTGATTCTCTGTTTTTAGGCTTTATATTTTGAATAATAAACCTATAAGAAGTTGCAGAAACAGCACAGAGAATCCAGTGCCCTTCAGTGGCCTCCCCCATGTCGTTGGGCACTTCGCATAACCGGAGTGGGATGTCAGAGCAGAAAGTGACGTTGGTATGGTGCTTCTGGCCACATGACTTTACCTCTGAGTCTCTCAGTCCACGGTCTCTGCTCCCTCTCGTTTTCTTCCCGTTTACTTTGTTGAGAGGCCAGGCTGCGTTTCCTGTGGTGTTTCCCAGGGTCTGGTCTGTGCGTGCTGCAGCCTTGTGGTGTTGAGCACGTTCCTCTGTGGCTGGCTAGATGTGGTTCAGGTCTGTCACCTGGAGGAGAGGCCCCTCTGCGATGTCCTTCCAGTAGCATGTGAACCGCCCGTGCCTGTGGTGTTCGCAGCTCCCACTGACCTCTGCCTCAAGCTTCCTCTTCTTATTAGGCCGGTGATAGCATCGTGGGGGCTGACCCGCTCACATAATGACCTGACCCTGGTCACCTCACAGAGACCCCATGTCCCAACAGCACACGCAGGGCAGGGTGATAGCGTAGGAATTTGGCGGGGCAGGACAACAGTCCATAGCAGTAGCCTTCTGGCGCAGGTGCCCGAAGTCTAAGACGTGTGGTCTCCTTTCGCTGGCGAACGGTCAAGGACCTTTGTTGTCACCGTCCAGTGGTTTTACTGGAATACCTGGGTGTGCGTTGTTCCCGTTTGACATGCGCCTTTGCAGTCCAGGTTCAAACCTCTTTTCCTTCGGTTTTACCTGCCACTTTCTCTCCAATGCCTTCTCTCTTTCTTCCTTTATACAAACTTACTAGTCAAAGACTAATTTGGCCTCTTCTAGGACAGCACATAAATGGCATCTGATGGTCCCTGCTCTCATTCCTGGCGTTTCCCCTCCTGTAGTAATGTCTGTGGGTTAGGCCAGGGCTGCGCCTCCTTGCTCTCGGTTGCTGAGTAGTGGTCCATCGTATGGATGTACCATAACTTGATTAGCCATCCTTCTGTTCACGCCCTTTTGCGTTGCTTCCAGTTGTTGGCCGCTGTGGATAATGCTGCTGTGAACATTCTTTTACGTGTCTTGATGAGGACAGATGTTTTTGTTTCTCTTGGGGTAGGTACTTAGCCTTGGAAACACTGGCTCATACATACATGCTTAACTTTAAAAGAAGCTGCCAACTGTTTCCCAAAATAGTTGTGTCCCTTTCTTCCGCAGTGGCGTGTTCGAGCTCCTGGCGTGCTGCCTCCTCACGGACGTCAGTGTCCTCAGTCTCTTTGGCTTGAGCCATCTGTGAGTCTTGGGTGGCATCTCCTGGGGGGCAGAACTTACATTGCCCCAGTAACCAGCCACACTGAGCATTTTCTCTTGTGTTTATTGGCTGTGTGAGTATCTTCCTTTGTAAAATGTCTGGTCTTTCCCCTTTCTTGAAAATTGGTATTTTTTTTTATCATTGAATAGTAGGACTACTTTATATCATCTTTTTAGAATTTGTCAGATATATGCAATCTGTGGCTTGCCTATTCATTTTTTAACAGTGTCTTGAATAGAAGTATGTGTGTGTAAGTTTAAATTTTGATGAACTGTATCCCACCAATTTTGTCATTTTGGTTACAGCCTTTGCCTACCCCGAGCTTGGCGAAGGTACTCTGTGAGCCTTCGTGTAGATGCTTAAAGATTTGCTTTCAGGTTTAGGTCTCTGGCCCGCCTTGGTGTGAGGTAGAGCGGGAGGGTATTCGCTATGCCTAGCTGATGTTATGCTTCCTCAGCACTTTTTACTAAACACACTTTCTTTTCCTCATTGAACGGTTTCACTCCTTTGTTAAAGTCCAATCAAGCATGTAAGTGTGGTCTATTTCAGAACTTTATTCTGTTTTATTAATCTGTTCATATTGCTATAAGCAACATAGGGTTTTTGAGTACTGTAGCTGAAAATAGATCTTGAAATGAATGTGAATCCTCCATCTTGGCTCTTCTTTTGCAAGAATGGTTTCGTTATTCTGAGTTTTTTTGCATTTCCATATGCACTTTACAATCCCCCTGTGAACTTCTAAAAAATGAAATAAATTGTACTTGGATTTTGGTAGAATTGTGTTGAATTGGGAGAATTGACATCTTAACAGTATTGTCTTTCAGTCTGTGATCAAGGTAACTCTCTTCATCATTTCGGTCTTTAATTTCTCTTAGTATTGCTTTGTACTCTTCCCCCCTCCCCACTTGGCACTGGGGATTGAACCCACGGGCATTCTACCTTCGAGCTACACCCCTGCCCTTTTTATTTTTTATTTTGAAACATGGTCTCCCCAAGTTGTTGGGGTTGGCCTTGAACCTGTGATCTTCCTGTCTCAGCCTCCCAAGTACTGGGATTACAGGTGTGTGGCACCACGCCTGGCTTGCTTTGTACTGTTCACCAAGAAGTTTTATACAGTTTTTGTTAAAATTATTCCTATGTTTAAAAATTCATTATAATAGGAATTTTAAAAGCTTTATTTCCTGTTTGTTTCTGTTTTATAAGAATTTCTTATAAACTTAATTTCATACTGACCCAGTAGCCTGTGATGTTACTGAGTGTACTTATTAGCTCTAGTAGATGTGTTGCAGTTTCCTTAGGTTTTTCTATTTACATAATCATATTGTCTATCAAACAATACAACCTTTTCCTTCCCACTATGTATGCCTTTTTATATGTTTCTTTCCTTTTTGCATTGGCTAAGATCATCAGCCTGATGCTAAATAGTAGTGGTGAGAATCCTTGGCCTTGTTTCTGATCTGTCTGAGGGGAAAATGCTTAGCTTTTAATTGAACATTGGATGTTAGCTTTGTATTTTTTGTAGATTCCTTTATCAGTTGAGAACATTCCTTTCTATTCTTGGTTTGCCGCGAGTTTGTGGGAATGTTTTGCCATGTATTCTTGCTACATCTAATTAACGAGATCATATTTTTTCTCTTTTAGTTCATTAATTTGGTGAATTACATTGATAGATTCTCAAACATTATCCAAGTTTAGATTCCTGGGATGAACCTCTCTTTGTTATAATGTATTATCATTTTGATTTATTGCTGGAGTTGATTTTGTTAATATTATGTCATAGAGTTTTGCATCTATGTTCTAAAAGATGTTAGTCTGCAATTTTTATTTTCTTATAATGTCTTTGTTGTATTTTGTCAGCAGGATAGGATTACGCATGTCCTCTCTTTTCTGAAAGAGTATGTGTAAGGTTGATATAATTTCTTCTTTATATGATTGGTAAAATTTGTTTATTTTTAATTTTTTTTGCGGTACTGGGGATTGAACCCAGGGTCATTCTACCTCCGAGCTACATCCCCAGTCCTATTTTTTATTCTTTATTCGGAAACAGGGTCTCACTAAGTTGCGGAGGGCCTCACTAAGTAGCTGAGGCTAGCTGTGAACTCGGATCCTCCTGTCTCAGCCTCCCAAGTACTGGGATTACAAGCGTGCGGCACCACGCCTGGCTGAATTTGTTTATAAGACACTTGCACTTGGCATGTTTATTAAAGGGCTATAGTGATAAATTCAAATTTTCTACTCCTTCCTCTGTCAGTTTTGGTAACTTTGGTTTGTGAAAGAACTCATCTGCTTCCTCTACATTTTCTGTCCACATTAAGTTACTCATTATAGTCCCTTGTTATCATTTTTACTGTCTGTAGGGTCTGTAGTAATGCTCCCTTTCCCATCTGATATTGGACATTTATGCCCCCCTCCTCTCTTTTTTGATTAGCCTAGCTAGGAGATTTATCAGTTTGCATGAAACTTTCCAAGTTAACTTTGTGTTTTAATTCTTTATTATTGTTTTAATTTTTTCATTATTGTCCATTTTATTTCATAGGTTTCTGTTCCTTATATTTTCTCTCACTTGTTTTGCATTTGATATACATATTTTCTTTAGCTGTTGCTGTTGCTTCTTTTTTACTGAGGATTGAACCCAGGACCTCTTGCATGCTAGACAAATGCTCTACCACTGAGTGCCATTCCCAGCCATTTTTTAATTTTATTTTGAGACAGGGTCTCTCTAATCCCTGGCTGGCCTTGAACTTGTGATCCTTCAGCCTCAGCCTCCCAAGTAGTTAGGGTTACATGCACACACACCACCACCACCATGCCTGGCTGTTTCTTTTTCTTTCTTTTCTTTCCTTTCCTTTCCTTTCCTTTCCTTTCCTTTTTTGTGGTACTGGGGATTGAACCCAGGGATGTTCTATCTCTAAGCTACAGCCCCAGTCCCTTTTTTATTTTTTGCTTTCAAACAGGGTCTTGCTAGGTTGATGAGAGTCTTGCTAAGTTGCTGAGGCTGGTCTTGAACCTGCAATCCTCCTGTCTTAGCCTCCCAAGTACCAGGATTATAGGTGTGCATCACCATGCCTGGCTTTCCTTAGCTTCTTAAGGTGGCCATGTGGATCATTGATTTTAAACCTCTTCTTCAAATATACATGCTTTTAAATGTTTCTAAGCACTGCTTTAGCTGGAGTTTACAATTTTAAATAACTTAATTTTTACCTTGTTTCTTTAGCATTTCATAATCTGCTGTTAATCCATATCCCATAAAATTTTGTTTCGGACATTTTTTTCCAGCTCTAGAAATTTCTTTGTATTCTTTTTTTGGAGTTACTATATATTTTTTGAGAGCCCTAACCTTCTCATTGTATCCATCCTTTTCTCCAAATCTTAAATATAGTTATTTCCATTGTTTTTAAAGTCTTTGTTACTTCTAGCATTTTTTAGGATTTAATTCCTTTTTTCAATATTTAGAAAATGATCATAACAATAAAATGAACTTGGGGGTGGGGGGAAGCATACAATTCTGTGAATTTTAACACACATATGATTTCTGTAAAGACCACAACAGTATGGATAAAGAGCACACAGCCACATCTTCCCTCACTGCTCACCACTGGGAATGACAGATCTGCTCTCAGTCACTGTCGCTTTATGTCTTCAAGAATGTCTTATAAATGCAGTCATATACTTTGTAGCCTTTTGAACTGGCTTCGTTCACTCAGCATAATGTCTTTGAAGTTCATCCAGGTTACTGAATCACATTTTCCCTTTATTGCTGAGTGGTATTCCATTGTGCATAGATATCATAATTTGTTTATTCATACACCCATGAAAGGGCATACGGATTGTCTTCAGTTTCAGGCAGTTATGAATAGAGCTACTCTATATATTTATGTACAGGCTTTTGTGTGGACTTAAGTTTCCATTTCTCTAGGTCAGATACTCTGGAGAGAGATAGCTGAATCATATGGTAATTGTGTGTTTTCTGTTTTTAGTTTGCCAATATGGCTGTTCCATTTTGCACTCTCTCCAGCCATGTCTGAGAGATCCAGTTGCTCCATGTCCTTGTCAGCACTTGGTATTGTCAGTATCTTTATTGTCACCATTCTGATAAGTGCTGCTGTGGTTCATGAGGAATTAAGAGGTGGAAACCTAACCTGACTGTGGTGTTTAGAGGTGGGGCCTTTAGGGGCTGATTAGGTTTAGATAAGGTATGCCCACTCACACACATGTGCTCTGCAGTAAGGGTACCTGGCAACAAAGATACCCTGGGAGCCACAAGTATACACAGTGCTCAGATCTTGGTTTTAAAATCCTCCAAGAGAGGAACCAGGACTCCTTGTAGAAGTGGCTGATTGCCCGGCTGAGGCAGAGAGCGTCCAAGATGAGCCTGGGGCTTCCTGTAGTGCCAGACACACTCATGTTGACAGGACATAGGAGCCATCCGAAAGAGCTCTCAGGCCCAGAGCCGGCCAGCTGAATTAAGTGAACCAACTAGTGTTGGGTTACAACTCAAAGTGTGGCACAAATGCCCGTGATTCCACACCGATATAATTAAGATATTGAATCACTTAATAAATGGGTAAGAACTCCAAATAAATTATGTAAGTACTCCACCCTCAAGGAGGTGAGGCGTAACCTCCCACCCCTTACCTGTGGTGGTGCATAGCGGCTTCCTCCAGGGAAGGGGAGAGAGTCGTTGTACAGGGAGACCCGACAGACTCCTCTGCCAGGAGATCGGGGCCAGCGGCACAGCGCCAGGTCGTGTTGACAGCGGGGAGCCTTGATGGGAGGTGGCGAGAGGCGCTCTTCACCTCTCCTGGGAGTCTTCCTCCCCAGAACCCACAGCCCCAGTCTAGCTCAGCAGCCCCACAGTACCCCCGACCGGCCCTCCTCAAAACCTCCCAGGCCCTCAAATCAAGGAGAATGAAGAACTGTCACAGCCAAGAGGAGCCCCAGGAGGCAGGGCCACATGTCAAGTGGGGCGTTGGGACAGAAGAAGGACAGGAGGGACAACTGAGGGAATCTGAGTCAAGTGTGAACTTAGTTAATAACACCATGTCTATATCAACTCATTTGTTGTAACAAATGCACCATACTGATATAAGGAGTTAACAGTGGGGAAGCTAGATATGGGGTCTGTGGGCATTTTGTCCTATCTTTGCCAATTTTCTGTAAATTCAAAACCTTTCTGAAACTACAAACTTACTACAAATAAAACACTCGTGTGTGTGAGCTTGGCTCTTTGTGCCCAGCCCACCCGTGGTCATGGCTGGCTCGTTCGCCTGCCCTGCTCTGTGCTGTCTGCTCTCCCAAGCTCCTTGGCTGCCTTTGCCCTACGGGCACCAGGCTGCTCCTTTTCCAGCATGGAAAGGCCAGGCACACCGGTGCCTGCTGCAGCCCCACTGGCGTCTGCAGAGCCCTAGCCAGGTGAGCCTCTCTTCTCGTCTGGGCCCTCTTACCCCCTGTCTTCAGGATTCCAGCTGCCCAAGTTGGATAGGAAGGAGTGCGTGCTCCCACACTGCCCAGTGAGCAGCGGAGAAGCAGACCTTCAGGCAGCACCTGTGCATGCTGGCTTGCTGTTCTTCAGAGCCGCAGTGGCATTCCTGAGACCTGCTGGGCCTCACTGAGCACTTCAGGGATCCTGCACCCCTCACCCATGTTTGGTCTCTAGCCTGGTGTGCTTGTCTCTGGATGGGCGCCCTTTACCCCACATCCACCCTGTACCTCGTCCTGCTGCCCCTTCTGCCCAGCATCTCGCTACCCTCACCTGGCTGACAGCAGCTCCTGCCCTTCCGCAGCCAGGGCATGCCTCAGATGACCCTCCCAGCCTGAGCCCACCCCAGTCGCCTGTGCTCCTTGCTCTGTGCCCCCGTCCCTCAGCAGGATGCGTTCTCCCTCTGTGCAGGCAGTGTCTCCCGCCAGTTGGCAGGCCCACATCATGTGCCTCTTGGTTCTCCCACCTCTCGGTCCCTTTGCATTATGGTTGTCCCACTGGTGCCTGTCTCCTGTCCCCTCAGTGTTGTTGGTGCCGCCTTGGCAGGCAGGCAGGCACAAGTGTAGTGCCTGAGTTCATGTGCACTGCAGGGCCCTGGGTGCCCGTGCCAGGACGGGGGTCCTGAGCGTGAGTGATGCATGTTGCCCTGCCTTCCAGAGACTCGGCAGGTCATTTGTTTCACAGAGGTGAGTTTAAACATTCTTGTCGCCACAGGGCTGGCCTGGGGGGCTACTGCCACGTGTTAGGGAAGGGGGAGGTCCCGTGGGTTCTGGACAGTGCGTCTAGGCATGGTCTGTGTGTGCCATTTCCCCGAGTGTTGGCTCAACACTTGCGTGCAGGTGTAACCTGGGCGAGAGCCCTGGTGGCACTTGGTGTTGCTTGGGGCGCGAGCCTGCCTCCCTTGGTCCCCTCTGCTGCTTTCCTGGTGGTTCTGCATACCTGTGCACCATCGGTCCATACACACGTGTCGCCTGCTGTGGGGGAGCGCTGCGGGTCCTGAGCGGCCAGGCCCGGATCCCTGGGCAGAGCTCCTGGTGAGCCCACATCGACCATGCCGTTGCTCAGTGGCCCGATTGAGGGGGGTGGGAGTGTTTTCCTCCTAGGCGTACAGTTTTTAGGAATTGGTGGTCTCTCGTGTGCAGAGTGGCCATGAAGAAAGACCTGGACACACAGTTTCTCGAGCCCCCATGAGAAGCTGTACCATTTCTTTTGGGCCCTGGCCCTTGGTGGTGATCATGCTGACAGTCCACTGTTACCCAGAGCCAGCTCAGTGCCCTCCAGACACCTCAGGAGCCAGTAGGCCCTTTGTCTGCCCAAGGCCGCCTGGTTGGAGACCCACTCTAGAGTGACACAGCCCCAGTCCACTCTGCAGAGGCACTGTGGTCTGTCTGTCCCTGGCTTGGGTTTTCTTGCTGGAAGGGTCCCTCCTGCCTGCTAGTTTCTTGTCTGGATGTAGCTGGGCAGGGATCGGCCAGGGCTGTCATCAGCAGTGGGTGGCATGGGAGGGCCTCAGGGTGTGAACCAGAGCCTCTCTGACAGGCCCCTCCTATGGCTGGGACTGCCCTGTTCCCTCCCGGCCCTGCTGGCCCTGCCCGGCTCAGCCAGTTCTCCGTGGCTTTGCGGAGGCGATCCAGGCACTCCCGTGTTTCGTATTTGGCCAGCCTGGGCGGCCCTTTGCTCCTTGAGGGAACAGCTGTTTGTCTCTGCAGGCCTCCTCATTGGCCCTGAGTGAGGGCGGAGGGCACTTCCGAGGGAGGGAGCCTAGAGCAGCGGGCCTGGCCCCTCCACTCCTTCCCAGCTCTGCGCTCTCCCCACATCATGCTCAGAGATCACTGCAGTCTCCCCGCGGACCGAGCTCTGCTCAGCCAGCCCCCCAAAAGTGGACTGCGCTGCAAAATGGTGCTTCAGGCAGTCAGCAGAGTGCTCAGGTAACAGCCTGTCCGCAGGAGGTCCCTCGGGAGGCAGCTAGCCTGGCCTTGGCTGCCCTCCCTGGCCAAGCAGCCGCGCTGTGCTGTGTGCCCGGTGGGTGGGCGTGCTGCCCCTAGGGCCAGGGTGTCCGGGAGCCTGGCTTGCCCAGGAGGTTCTCCTTAACTGCCCACACTTCCTGCGGCCCTGAACCAGCAGAGGGGAGCTTGACTCCAGCGCCCCACCAGTACTGCCTTAGGCTTTCAGGGTTCAGTGCAGCTTACTCGCATGGGGGCCTGCCTCGTCCCCTCCAGACTGCTGGACAGCGAGTGGCTGCCAGCAGCAGGTGTGTCTGGCCTGTTCTGGTAGCGGCTGTTTGTCTCGGAGCAGGAGCTTTAGCTGTCTGAGGCGGAGTAACCCAGAGCCTGTCCTCGAGTATCTTGGGCCAGAGAAGTGAGGTGGGCCACCCCAGGCACCTGGTGGTGGGTTGCCAGAAATGACGTTTCTGACTATTTTTTGACCCACAATGGTGCCCCTCCCAGCCTGGTATGTGCGCATGTGTGTATGTGTGCGATCATTTGCAGTTGAGTGGGTGTGCACACGCATGTGGCTGTGGGGCTGTGCCCCTCAGCCGGAGGGCAGGCGCCCTGCCACAGGCACACTGGAGCTGCGTCCCGTTTTGGAGCCTGGTGGGTTTTCCTTCAGCTCGGGAGTCTCGTGTTTGCCTGTTGTCTCAGTAGGTCATCATGGAAAGTGAAAGTAGACGCCTCTTGCCTTTCCGTTGCCGCCTTTGATAGTAAGCAGTGAAGCAGGGCTCCCGGGGAGGCGTTGAGGGGGCTGAGCCTGCTGGTGGCGCCCATTGGGAAGTGGCTGTGACGTGTGTCCAGCTGTCTCCGCAGCATGATCACCTGCATTTCACCACAGGGAAGGCTTCACAGTGATCCAGGTGGAAACCAGAGAGTTGACCTGCCTGATTTTAGTGTGAAGGTGATATGTGGGGGAAGTTTGGCCCTTTCCCAGGCAGCAGGTTTGGGAAGGCATGGTATCCAAGCTGTCCCCTTATCTTCTTGAGGCCTTGAGGCACCTGCCCTGCTCCTCCCTTCTTGGAGCACTCTGCTCTGCAAGGGACCTCCTTGAACTGATCCTTGCTGTCCCCAGGCCCGCCTGTGCCTGTCTCCTGGAGACCCTTGCTCTCCAGGCATCCGTGTGGTTGGAGGCCTGGGAAGGAAGGTAGAGCAGGGCTCAGAGTGGGGGCCTGCAGACTCCGGGGGACAAGGGAGTGGTCCCGGAAAGGTGCTGTGCTGGCCCCTTCCCACCTAGCACCCACACCACCCTGCTGGGCACAGCTGCCCTTGCTCCTGGCCTGGGATCGTATCCCTCTGCTTAGCACAACAGACTCCACAAAGATTCATTCTGTTTTTTTAGAATCTGTAAGTTTCTCCAGCCAGAGTACCTTGTAGGGTCCGGTGGGGGCCTAGGGGACCGGGGGAGGTTTGCCGGGTGGACTGGTGCCACAAGTGGGGTACACTGACCGTTGCAACAGCAGGGGGACAAGGTGTGATGACAGGTGGGCATGTGGGAGGGAGAGGAAGGTGATGCTCGTAGAGCCCGGGCATCTCTCAAGAGTGTGGTGCCTGCCTGGTGGGGCCCAGCCTCAGCCCACCTGCCAGGTGGGGGCTTGGTTTGGGGGTTCCCTTCATTCCAGGAGGCTGCAGCAGCTCTGTGGGTGGGCTGAGGCCTAGCCTCTGCAGAACTGTCTCTGTCCTGTCCACACCAAGACCTTGCACCCATAGTCCTCTCTCCATGTCCAGAGATGTCGCTGCACCTGTGAGCGGTGTGCAAGAGCTGGGAAGAGGCCCACGGTCACTCTCTGGTCTCAAGGAGAGGCACATGACTGCTGGCAGGGTGGCCTGGGTACTGAGGCCATGGTCCTGGGCAGCCTCTGGCCTCTGCTGGACAGAGCCTGTTTCAAACTTTGGGTGCTGGGGGGGGGGTCTGTTTTCCCCACCAAGTGAGGCTGTGAGTGACAGTGAGGACGGAGGCCCTGGGCAGAGGAACTGGGCCTGGATCCCAGGAGCCCAAGGCCGTAGCTGAGCTCCCTCCAGGGAAGGGAGAGAGGTTGGGGCTTCCGGTGTTTGGCTGTCCCTCTGTCAGCACTTGCAAGGTCCTGCCCTGTGGGGCTGAGCGACAGAAGGCCCTGTGACTGGGATCCAGAGAAGTTTGGGCCGACAGGAGGGTTGTCCCAAAGTGCATTGAGCTCTGGGAGCGTAGCCCAGCCCTGGGTCATGGGGGCAGAGTGAAGCTGGGGGAAGAACTTGGGGGCAGGTTGGTGTACGCCTGCCTGCTGGTTAGTTCTGGAAGACAGGTGCCGACAGGAGGAGGTGAGGTGCAAGCATCCAGCATGGTGCTGCTCGCCGCCTTCTGACCTAGCCTGGAGCCTCCGAAGCCCATCACAGGGAGAGCCAGGTGCCCCGGGCACGGCCCTCATCTGGCCCCTCGGAGAACCAGAGCGGGAGGATGGCCTCAGCCCCATAAGCAGACTGTCTGGTGTGAGGGCAGGATGCAGTTCATAGCGACACTCCCCAAGTGGGGTTCCTTCTGGCAGCTCTTTCTGGTCATCTGTTTCGCCACCCGTAGCTCCCAAGTGGCACAGTTCTTAAACCACAGAGTGTGGACATGGTTTGGCAGCCCGGCCCCCGCCGCAGCGCCCCTTGCCGTGTAGTCAGGTCCACCAGGGAGGAAGATAGGAGACCGGGCTTAGCACATGTGGCTAGCCCAGGTGGGCTCAGCCCACAGGCCAGGTGCGTAGAAGGTAGAGGCCATCCTGGGGGCAGCGAGGGCTAGGTCCATTGTCCTGTGGAGAACCCGCCCTGCTGGCTTGGGGCCTGGGTGCTTCCGTCAGCTGCCCCCACATGCCTGGCATTAGAGTCCAGGCTGGTCTTGGCTTTCTGACCAAGTGGTCAGAGAAGTGGGGACAGGAACCCCCAGAGGATGTCTTCAGAGCTCCTCCTCAGTAGCTCTGGAAGGGCTGGAAGCCACGGGCCATGGGGCCCAGTCCCTTATTCCAGAGGCCTTGGCGGGCCTGCACCATGTGTGGTGCGCCCAAGCCCGTGCTTCTGTGCAGCAGATCCCTAATGCCCTCTCGCCCTCTCTTGTAGAGCTTGCTCTCAGTCAGGAGCCCCAGGGCAGGGCGGGCCTGACTGGCTCTGCCCTGTCCCCTGTCTGACTCTGGCCGCTCCGGCCCTGCCCTGGAGGCTGAACACAGTCGCCTTTTAAGGCGAAGATCTGCCGTGAGAAGCCAAAAGGAAAACATTTCCCTGGCATTCAGGGAACATTTTTCTTTCCTCTTTCTCTTAAATAAACCATCAGCAACCTCTCAAAACACCAGAAGGGAAAAAACAGGACATGGTTAGATAGTTGCAAGGACTTTCACGTCCACACACCCATCCAGGTGGCCTTCCTGACACAGAGCCAGGCCAGGCCACTTGCAGCACCATGCATCTTGGCCAGCCTCGATGTCCTGTGTCCTCAGGAAGGCAGGACAGCCCATGCCCTGGCCTGACGCCCGTGCTGCACCTTCATTTAGACAGCCAGGGGCAGCGACTGACTGGCCACCTCAGAAGAAGCCGGAAGAGGTTTATGCCTTCTTCCCTTCCAGGAGCATCACTGGCCTGCAGGGGGCATGCTGGTGGGATGAGCCCGGAGCCACCTCCTGCAGGTGCCTCCTGGTTCAGAGAAGGCCAAGGCCGTGGCAGCCATGTCTTTAGTGGGTCCCAGCTGCCCCCCTGTGGGGCAGGGGATGCTCCCAAGGAGGGCCCTCCTTCTGGGACTCATGGCTCCTCGGCCAGGTCTGCGCCTCCCCTCAATGTCTGACCCACTTTGTCTCCTGATCCGTGCTTGTGCCCCTTGTAGTGGGTGGCCTCACTGGGGCGGGGCGAGCCGTGTGCTCCTCTTGGCCCTCTATCCACCCAGGGGTCACCAGTGGAGCCTTGGCGTCTCCCAGGTGACCCCTCCTTGAGAGTTTCTAACCAAAGTGGCCTTTTCTAGTCATAAGGCATTGCGACAATATTGACGTACGCCTTGGTTTTTCAGTGTTTGCCATTGAAGAATTCAGTTGTTCAGATGAGAACGAGAGACTGACCCTCGCTGTAGGACCGTTCGCCTCAGATTCCCAGGCTTCTCCCCAGGATCCCCATTAGGAGTCTTGAGATGTTAGGATTCCCTCAGGCACCAGTGGAGGATTGCAGCCCGGGCCCTCGCTGCCCGCCCCCGGGTCTTCAGAGGTTGGCAGGGGCCCCCTGCCCCCACATCTTGGTGTGGGTGGTCACTGCCAAGAAGGGTCTATAGGGCGAGGGTGGCTGGGGCCCCGCAGCCCCTTTGGCGGCCCTCCGAGGGAGCTCGCTCGCGAGGACTCGTCAAACACCTCTGCTCCTAGACACATTTGGCCCACTGTGGACTTTGCTGTGTGACAGGGACAGAGACTGTTGGATGAGCCTCCGGCTGGCCTGGTGTCTCTCAGAGGCCTCAGGCCAGGTGTCCCGCCAACAGGCACACCGGCTGCCCATCTCAGTGCTGCTGCCAGCGTCGAAGGGAGCAGCGGGCCTGGAAGGAGTACCCATGTGCCAGACCAGAGCACCTGATGTTTACTTCCTCCAAGTGGAAACAAACCCTTTTAAAGATACGCATTTATTCATTTAAAAAGAGCCATAGCAAACCCATTGTGTGTTAACATAGCAACACAATTTTATGAAAAAGAGCCGTTTTCTTAGGAAAGCCTATGGAGGAGTCCCGTGGAATCTGGCTCGTGCAGGAAGCTGTGGAGAGGGGGTGCTGGTGGAGAGGGGGCTCTTGGTACCGGGGCAGAGCCTTGGCCCTTTGGATGCCCTGCCCGTGCCTTCTTTGGACTCCACACAGGGTGGCAGGTGGGAATGGTCAGTGTGAGTGTGTTGCGTGGTGGGTGCGTCAGAGAGACCCGAGGGAGGAGCTGGCGTGGTCTATCTGGTGGTGGTCCTGGGGGATTGTCCAGCGGAAGGGAATAAAGGACCCAGCCAAAACTGGCCTTCCAGCTTCTCTTGGACTCCTGGGTCGAGCCCCCATGTTCTTGGGGTGCCTGGATAGTGATTTGGGGGCCACAGTGATGGCTAGAGGGTTCCTGTCACACTGGGTGAGGATTGGCACCCTGATACTCCCAAGGTCACCCCCATTCTGGAGCCATGCACCCTCCTGGAGTTGGCTTGCCTGTGGGTGTGGGGCAAGCCTCAAGGTGGGTGCAGGGGAGCGCAGTGAGGCTCGGGAGTGTGGGCGCAGGGGTGCGTGGTGAGACTCAGAGAGGTTTGCAGGGGCACATGGCGAGGCTCGGGAGTGCGGGCACAGGGGCATGTGGTGAGGCTCTGGAGTATGGGCACAGAGTGCACAGTGAGGCTTGGAGTGTGGGCTCCTGAGCGGGCGTGGGGTCCATGATGAGGCTCGGTGGCTATGGCCACGGAAGAGCACAGCACGCGCTTTGTGAGTGAGGCCGCAGCGGTGCACAGGCTCAGTGAGGCCTAGCTCCTCCCGGGCTCTGTGCCAGGGCTCGGGAAAGCCGCTCTTTTGGCAGAGGCTCCTTGGTGACCAGGCCACTCAAGTGATGCCCACCCTGCTGTCCTACCTGGTAGCCCTGTGTTGGGAGCACAGGTTCACAGTGTGGGCCAGGATGGCTGCAGAGTCACGGCACATGATGGTCACACGTGACCACTACCCGCCTGCCTGACTCCAGCCAGCCAGAAGCCTAATGTCCCTACAGCCAGTCCAAAGCCCCCGAGGAGGGCACCGTGCAGGCGGCAGCTTCCTGCCTGGAGCCGTCTGTCCTGGTGTCCTGCTGGGCGCTGGCAGAGGGAGCACACTCCCTCAAGGGGCCGGGGTGGCCTCCCTCCCTGCCTGGGTCTGCCATGAGCCACCCCCAGGGAAGGGTCCTCCGGAGGCCCTGTGTGGCCCGGGTCCAGTGGGGCATGCAGCGACCGTGCCTCCCCCTCTCTCGTGGCAGGAAGTCCAAAGCGAAGCCCAATGGCAAGAAGCCTGCTGCGGAGGAGAAGAAGGTGTACCTGGAGCCGGAGCACACCAAGTCTCGGATCACCGACTTCGAGTTCAAGGAGCTGGTGGTGCTGCCCCGGGAGATCGACCTCAATGAGTGGCTGGCCAGCAACAGTGCGTGTGGGCCAGTGTGGAGGGCGGCGGGCCGGGACCAGCCTCCCTCCTGCTCCCGTTCCCCTCCTCTCCATCCCGGAGGACCCGGGAGCTGGCGCCCAGCAGCCTGCCTGCATCCGGGGAGGGCGCGGCCTCTGGATAGGCCCGAGCTTCCTGGCTGACCCTGTGCCACAGCCAGAAGCACTGGAGTTTTCTCAACGAGCCTTTTCTCTTTCAGCAACGACATTTTTCCACCACATCAACCTGCAGTATAGCACAATCTCAGAATTTTGCACAGGAGAGACGTGTCAGACGATGGCCGTGTGTAACACGTGAGTAGTGGCTAGCCCCGCCCCTGTTGAGAGGCCTGGGGTGGGCTGTGGTTGGCCCTGCTGCCTGGGCTCCCGGCTTCTCGGACTATTCTCCCCTGAAGTCCCTTCAAAAGTCTCAGGCTGGGCATTCCTCTGCAGCACCCTCCCATCCCCGAGGAACCAATGGCCTAGCCTCCAGGGCCCCTGCTGGGGCACAGGAGGTGCCCAGAGCCTCTGAGGTCAGCAGGCAGGAATGTTTGCAGGGCATGGTTCCACGCGCTCCCACGTATCAGCTCCTTCTCAGCGCCTGGTGAGCTGGGAGGGGAGCAACAGGGCTGGTGAGCAGGCTGGTTTTGGAAGGGCTGAGACATCTTCTTGGTGACTTCCTGGTTCTGCAGTAGGCTATGTCCCTGAAGACTCTGCAGCATCCCGCCTGCTCTGTGGGCAGGAGAGCTGCGGCTGGCATGGACTTGCCACCAGCACTTTGCTGCTGGTGGGAGAGGCCAGGTCTGGCACAGGCAGAAGACCACATCTTCCAGGGCTCAGCCTGGGGTGGGAGTGGGGTGCAGCAAGGAGGGGCAAATCTTTTGAGATGTCTCTTTATCATCAGGACACCGCAGACACGTGAACAGTCGCGTGTGCGTACTGTCCTGAAGGCCTCCTGCCTGTAGACACGGCTTTCCAGCCGTGGACAGCTGGCACAGGAAGGAGAGGTCCCCAGGCCACTCGGGAGCCCACCAGAAGCTTTAGCAGAGCCCATGGCAGGCACCCCTGCCCCCGGCCTCAGCCAGCTGGGCCTGTTACATGGCCCCAGTGGGTCACAGCTCAGTCCTTCGTGACATGGGACCAAGTGCAGGTGACAGCCGTCCACCTTGGAGGATCAGGCATCCCAGGCAGGCATTACTGGAGAGAATGGCTCGGTACTATGCAGCCCTGCTGGAAACAAGCTCAGTATGGGTGGGACGGGGTGGCCTCTGTGGTGCTGTCCCTGCGACAGATCCTGATGGCCGGCGAGAGCAGCGCTTGAGAGTATGTGTCCAGCCTGGTTAAGGAGGATGCCGCCAGCCAGGCAGTACCCTAGGTGCCCCGTGCCAGCCTGCCCAGCACCTCCCCAGCTTCCCATGCCCACATGCTCTTTGGTACTGCATTTGTTTGAGGAAAGTTTCCTTGGAAGAGCACAGGGTTTGGTCGGGCAGACCCGTGTGTGGGCATGGGCTCCCCCATGTCCAGTGGCACCGGAGACCCAGGGCAGCTGAAGCGCTCCTCTTCGTTCTCGTCTGTAACCTGTTTCATGGGTTTGTTGTGTATGAATTAGTATTCCTATAATCCCTTCCTAGGAATCATGTGAGACCACCACGGAGCAGAAACTCAAACTAGTTAGAAAGGGAAAAGGAGGTTGGTCAGAGCCCCTTGCCATCCCCAAAGCCGACTAACTGGTTTGCCTAGGTCATGGGAGGCTGCCAGGCTGGGGCATGTCTCCATCCCACTGGGGTGACACATAGATACAAAGAGAGAAGAGGCGAATTATTAACATAAGGGATGAGAGAGGGTATCCCTGTAAAGCCAGCAGATGTTAAAAGGACGATGCAAAAAGGCCGGCGCTGGGATCCGAGGGAAGGAGATTGGGCGAGACTGAGACGTGCAGAACCCTGGCCGAGCGCTTCCCGCAGAAACTGACCTCTGGATTCGAGGAGCTGAACGAATCCTGTGGGACTGCCCCAAGAACCAGCGTGCAGCACTTGCTGGGTGCTGACCCAGAGGCGGAGGAAGGCCTTCACCGCAGCCGGGGCAGTGGCGGGGCAGGGGCAGGGGCAGCGCCATTACACCGCAAGCGCTGAAGGAGAGAAGGTTGCCCAGATCCTGCGCCCAGCGTGCAGGTCACCTGGGAATGAAGGCCAAGTGACAAGGAACGCCTGCAGACCCGCGGGAGAGCTGGCCTGCTGTCTTGGTGTACGTGGGCTGCTGTAACAAAGCGCCTTAGGCTGGTGGCCTCTAAACAAGCACTTACTTGTCACAGTTCTGGGTCAAGGGAGGCAGATTTGGTATCTGGTGAGGGCTTCCAGGTTCATAGGCTGTGACTCCTGAGGCCCTCCCTGGGCCTCTTTCATAAGGGCTCTGGCTCCACCCTTGACTCGATCACCTACCAGAGGCCTCGCCTCCTAACACCGCGCCGCAGGAGTGAGGATTCACATACAGATGTGGAGGGCACATTCAGGCCACCGCATCACTCTAAATGCAGTGATGTAGGAGTCCAAAGAAAGAGGATGGAAAAAGACGAGCCAAGAGGAGAGTAATCAGAAGAGAGCTGAAGTGTCTGTTTCCACCAGCGGAGACTCGGAGCACGGGACATGACCGGGGGGAGAAGGAGATCACATTGGAAAAGGAT
>PVJS01005031.1:36838-66185 GCA_004027185.1 Glis glis
GCGCACGCTTGTAATCCCAGTACTTGGGAGGCTGAGACCTGAGGATCGCAGGTTTGTGGCCAGCCTCAGCAACTTGTGAGGCCCTCTGCAACTTAGTGAGACCCTGTTTCAAAATAACAAATAAAATAGGGCTGAGGGTATAGCTCAGAGGTAGAATGTCCCTGGGTTCAATCCCCAGTACTGCAAAAAGAAAAAAAAAAAGGTTAGCTCAGCCTGGTGTGGTGGTGCACACCTGTAATCCCAGCACTTGGGAGGCTGAGACAGAGGATCGCAGGTTTAAGGATAGCCTCAGCAACTTAGCAAGGCCCTCAGCAACTTAGTGAGACTGTGTTTCAAAAAGAAGAAAATCAAATAGGGCTTGGGGTGGAGCCCAGAGGTAGAACTCTGGGTTCAATCCCTAGTACTACAAAAAGAAAAAAAAGGGCAAAAGGTCTGCTCATCAAGCAGAAGTGATGGTCCTGGGTACATTGCACCAAACAACAGAACTCCACCTAGAGCACGAAGGCGGAACTTCAGGGATCGCAACCCTCCCCTCAGCAGGAGCAAGGAACTCCGTCCCACACCTGCCGGCTCAGGTGGCATCTGAGGACATTCCAGCTTCAGCAGCAGAATGCACTCTCTTTTCAAGTTCACCAAAATAGATCACAGAAGAGCCCTTGACATATTTTAAGGAATCGAGTCATACCAAGTTACACAACCACAGTGGAGTTAAACTGGAAACCAGTAACAGAAAGATGAAGACAGGGAAAATCTCCAAGTACTTGGGAATCACAGCTCCTGGTGAGTCGGCAGCACCAAGAGCAAGTCCAGGGGAGATGCAAGTGAAAGTCTAAAGCGCCGGCGTGTGCCGGGTGCGGCTGAGGCAGGGCGCAAAGGGAAAACGATGGGACGAAATGCGTGTTTCAGGAAAAAAGAAAGGCTTCAAATAATCTAAATGTCAATCTTAAGAAACTAGAAAAAGAGCAAAATCAACCCAAATCGAGCAGAAAAAAGATAATACAATAAGAGCAGAAATCTCCAAAATTCATTTCTTTTTTTTTTTTGGTACTGGGGATTGAACCCAGGGATGTTCTACCTCAGAGCTGCACCCCCACCCCTACTTTATTTTTTATCTTCAAATGGGGTCTCACCAAGTTGCAGAGGCTCCCCCTAAGTTGCTGAGGCTGGCTTTGCACCTGCGATCTTCCTGCCTCAACCTCCCAAGTACTGGGATTACAGGTGTGCACCACCACGCCCGGTTACCAAAATTGATTTCTGAAAACAGGAATCAATGAAACCAAAATATGGTTGCTGGAAAAGATGAATAAAATTGATAAAAAGAGAAAAAGGAGGCTGGGAAAGAGAATCACAGGTTTGAGACCAGCTTCAGCTAGTTAGGCCCTCTGCAACTTAGTGAGAGCCTATTTTAAAATAAAAAAAATAAATAGGGCTGGGGGTGCAGATCAGAGGTAGAATGCCCCTGGGTTCAGTCTCCAGTACCCCCCCACACACACTTACACACATACACACACACACACACACACACACACACACACACACACACAACACACGCAAGCGAGAGAAGATATAAATTATTAATATAAGGAATGAGAGAGAATATCACTATAAACCCAGCAAATGTTTAAAGGATAATAAGGAAACATTGCAAAAGAAAACCTCTCTATATATAAGTTATATAGCTTAGATTAAATAAACCAATACTTTGGAAAACACAAAATTTCAAAACTCACCCAAGATAGGCAGTGCAATTAGGCAAGAAAAGAAGAAATAAATCTATCCCCATTTGTGCAGAACACAGTTGTGTAAACTTCAAGGATTCCAGAAAAATAAATTTAGTAAGGTCAACACACACAAAACAATCATAGTCCTATGTACTAGCAATATATGATTGGAAACCTAATTAATAAAGTAGTACTAAGCCGGGTGTGGTGGTGCACACCTGTAATCTCAGTACTTGGGAGGCAGAGAGTGAAGGATCACAGGTTCAAGTTTAGTCTCAGCAACTTAGTGAGATCCTGTTTCAAAATAAAAATAGGCTAGGAGTGTGGCTCGGAGGTAGAATGCTCCTGGGTTCAATCCCCAGTAACAAAAAATTAAAAAATAAAGCAGTACTATTTATAATAGCTGCAAAACAATGAGATACTTAGGTGTAAACTTAACAGTCACAGGATCTATACCCTGGAAACTACAAAATGCTGATGCAGGAAATCAAAGATGACCTACATAAATGGAAAGACATGAGTTTAGTATGTAACATACTAAGAATATAAATTCTACTCCAAACCAATCTGTTGGTTTAGTGCAATCCCAATCAAAATCCCAACAGTTTTCATAGCTATAGACCAGCTAATTCTGAAATTTACGTGGCTGGGCACAGTAACTAGAAAGCTACAACAGTTTTGAGACAAGAGTGAAGTTAGAGGAGTCCCACAATTTTAAGATTGCTATAAAACCTCAGTAATTAAGACAGTGTGGTGTTGGCCAGGGGCAGGCAGATCAGCGGATTAGAGCAGAGTTCAGAAGGAACCCACAAACGTGGCCTCTTGATTGCTGACAAAATACCAGAGAACTCGGAAAGAACCATCTTTTCAACAAATGCTGCTATGGAAGCCAGTCAGCAGCATGCAGGAGAAAGGAAAAGAACGCCGGCCTGCACCTCACACCCTGTGCAGGAGCTCAGGCTTGCCTAAGACTGAGGAGGAGGCGTGGGAAGGGGTCTGCACGACTCGGCATTAGGCAAAGCATTCCTGGACTGGACCCCAAAGGAACGTCCACTGATGAGAAAGAATCAGTCGACTGGACTCTGTAAGATTTAGAAGTAATGCTCTGAGAAAGAAAAGACAACCACGTACACATGTGATCGCAGACCACATACTGCACAAAGGGCTAGTGTCCAGAATATGTACAAAGCCCTCACAAAGTGCCGAGAGGAAAACAGCCAGTTTACAATGGGCAAGAGGGCTTGAACAGTCACCAAAGTGCGTGTGAGGGCGGCGGTGAGCTAGCGAGAAGATGCTCAACATGAGTAGCAAGTAGAGAAGTATAAACTAAAGCCACGCTTGTACATCTGTCAAGGTACCGCTTGTACATCTGTCAGCACACCTGTGTGAATACCTGTGCTGGGGAGGACACGCAGCCCCGGTACCTGCATGTCTCCTGGTAGGATGCAAATCCACAGCCACTCTGCACAGTGGTTTGGCAGATTCTCATGACATAAAACATGCCTACCGTGACCCAGTGATCCCTGGGTATCTGCCCTAGAGAAATGAAAACCTGTGTCCATACAGAAGCCCATACTGTATACAACAGTTTGGTCCGTAAATGCCCCCAATGGGGAAGACCCCAGCTGTCCCTCAGCAGGCGAGTGCTGAGCAAGCCGTGGTCCGTGCATACAGGGAGGATGTCTCAGTGGTATAAAGGGATGGGCTCTTGATGAGTCCTTGCGACACGGCCAGACCCCAGAGGCTCATGGCGAGTGAGGGGCCCGGCGATTCCTTCACTGGCGCGAGCTCCCAGGGAAATCCTTCTAGTGCGGGCAGGGCGCTGCGAGGGCAGCATGAGCTCTTCTGGACAGATGTGCTTGTGGCTGCATGGGTCCGTGCATGGCTAAAACGTGCGGCTCTGTACTCCCAGCTTGTCCTCATTCCCAACACTGGCCCACTCGGGGCTGGCGGTCACTTGAGGACTGCCCTGCCCCCGTGCTCAGTCTGGGGAAGGGCTTGAGCTGGGCCTCGGGGCACTAGACCATTGACTGTGGTGACTACTGGGCTCCATGGGGAGGGTGTGGCTTTGAGTGGTAGGAGCAGAGGGTCACCAAAGGCCCAGGCTTCTAACAAATTCCCAAGTCCTGGGCTGCCTCCTGGGCAGAGACAAGCGCCCAAACAGTATCAAAGTAGTTCATGTCTGGTTAAAAGAATAAAGCTTGAAGCCATGTCAGAGTAAAATGAAGATGACCGCCTTCATTTTTCTGCCATGTGTTCTTCCCTGGATGCTGTTCTGAGCCAGTGCCACGGGCACCCTGTCAGCACAGCCGCAGTGCCCGCCACCGGTGCCAGCTTCTGCCAGCCACGAGCCCTGCACTGTGTGCACCGGGAGATGGCGGTTGGTGAGGCTGTATGGCGGGTAGCACCCTTGACTGTGGTCTCTGTTCCCACAGACAGTACTACTGGTATGACGAGCGGGGGAAGAAGGTCAAGTGTACGGCTCCCCAGTACGTCGACTTCGTCATGAGCTCTGTGCAGAAGCTGGTGACTGACGAAGACGTGTTCCCCACAAAATATGGTACGTTTGTGGCTGCCGCCCTGGGAGCATGTTCAGTGCCTTGGGGCATAGGGCGTGGAGGGGTGGCAGCTCTGTGGCCCTGCTCAGCAATGAGCCCGGGGCTGTGGGTGAGGCCAGCACCCCGCGGCAGGGCTCAGCCCAGCCTGGGTCAGGTGCCCACCCCACACTCTGGGATCGGGGGCCATGACTGGGCCCTTGGTCTCCACCACTGGCTCTCCACAGGTGAGGCTGTCACAGTTCCCCCTGCTGGGGGCTCTCAGGCTGAGGCATCCAGACCTGGGAAGGGCCTGGTGGGGGCCGGAACTGATCCTGACCTGCTAGAGGGGCAGCACCTGGCCAGTAGCAAGGGCCCGTGCCCCTGTCACTCTCCCCAGTCCCCGCCCACATAGAGATCCCTGGAGCGGTCATCAGAGAAGCACGTGGGCCAAGCTTCAGGGAGACCACAGCGGCCTGGCCTCAGCGCCGAGGTCACTCAGGCTAGTGTGGCCCAGCAGCTGCCTTCAAGGGCAGGTGTGCGTGTGTGCGCCAGGCTGGCTGGTGACACCCGGCTGCGGGAGCCCGGCCTCCTTGCGGGCCTGTGACGCGCGACCTCCCCCCAGGCAGAGAATTCCCCAGCTCCTTCGAGTCTTTGGTGAAGAAGATCTGCAAGTACCTGTTCCATGTGCTGGGCCATATCTACTGGGCCCACTTCAAGGAGACGCTGGCCCTCGAGCTGCACGGACACTTGAACACACTGTACGTCCACTTCATCCTCTTCGCCAGGGAGTTCAACCTGCTCGACCCCAAAGAGACCGCCGTCATGGACGACCTCACCGAGGTGCTGTGCAGCGGCCCCGGTGGGGGCGGGGGTGGGGGCGAGGGGGCTGGCAGCGGGGCCCCGGGGGCACAGAACCACGTGAAGGAGAGATGAGCCCCCAGGGCCGGACAGGGGTGCACATGTGCAAAGAGACGACCGTGTGTCTGCGTGTGCGCACACGTGCCCGGGCACGCTGGCGGCGAGGTCTGAGGGCCCCGGGCCGCCCGAGTGTGGGCTCCACAGACGCTGCTGGGCCCCGTGTTCCTGCTCCCCTGTTGGATGGATGTTGGTAGCGAAGAGCCTTTGGATTCATTCATTCATTCAACAAACATTTATTGGACTGACATCTGAGTTTTCTTCTGTGGGGTTTCCTTTCTAGGGTCTTCTGTGTGGCCCCTTACCCCCGCCTCCCCTGCCTAGGAGGCTCCACTGCTTCAAAAGAAACACATTCGTGGGAGGCGTGACCTGCAGACCCAGGCTTCTGCTCTGTTTGAGGGTGGGGCTTGCTTTCACAGAGACTCCTCCTCCACCCCTCCCTGGCCTTGCTGGGGTCCTGGCTGTTGGTGGCTCTGTGTCGCTGGGGTGGGGAGGCCCAGGATGACCCGCAGGGCCCACACCTGCTGCTTGCTCCTGTCCCCCTTGCTGCCTCCCAATGCCCAGGGAGGGCCTGAAGTGCACAGGCACGAGGATGGGGCAGGGACGGGCAAGGCCCTGCGCGGATGCAGCTGTCAGCAGAAGGCAGAGACCTGCTTTAGTTCCTCTGTTCAGTCGTAATAAAAAGAGTTCTCTCAGGTCAGAGCCTTGTGCGTGTCCTCACCTGGTTGCTCCTTCCTTCCAATGGGTGGCCCTGCAGGTGTCCAGGAGTCGCTGTGCTGCAGGTGGTCCCGAGCCCTGAGGCACGTGGGTGGGCAGGGGGTGGGAATCTGACTGTCACTAGTTCCCAGACTGCCTGGACCACATTTTGCCCTGAGGTGCCATCCCTGTGTGGGGCAGGGACCCTCAGATGCGGCTGGAGTGGCTGGGGACCCTGTCTGGGGTTCCTGTTTGACCTGAGGGAGAGCAGCATGCCGCAGAGGTGGGGCTCGGGGAAGCAGAGGGGCAAGGGGCTCTGAGCTGAAGCCGGCAGCCTCTCCAGGACCCACGTGTGCAGAGAGTAGGGCCCAGGGCAGCGCAGGGGCTGGGCAGCACAGACCTCAGGCCCTGGCACCTGCTGTGCCGTGAGCTGGAGTAAGTGCTCTTGTGGTTGGCTCCTGGGATGCTCGGCTCAAGCCGTGGTCCACTGCTGAGTCCTGCTGCTCACTCACCTCCAGCCCAGCCTGTAGCACACCTGCGTCCAGCAGGCACCACGACCAGCCCATCTTCAGCTTCCTGCCGTCTCTGCTATCCACGGTGTCTGCCCAGGGCCCTGTGGCCACTGGACCAGCCTCACCTCCCTTTTCTCTGGACCCTTGTAACAGCCTTCTTGGTAGGCATGCCCTCTCCTCCTCCTACTCTGAAGCCTGTCCCCTCACCTGATAGCTCTGGGGCTCCCCAGAAAATTCAAGGGCACCCTGAGTCTTCACGGCCTGGCCCACCGCCTTCCCATGGGGGACCTGTGCTGTCCCCTTGACCCGGGGCTGCACTTGGGTCAGCTGGGGGCAGCTTAAAACTACCCCAAGCCCGCCGACTCAGTCCCTGGGGACAGAGCCCACCGGGCTGCACAGGCCTCCCACCCCTGGGGCTACCACCGCGCGTCTCCCATCTCTCTTGGCATGGACCCCCTAAGTGGAGGGCTCAGGGTGCCCATAGAACTTGACCTCTGGGCTGGTGTTGGAGCCTGAGGCAAGGCCTGCACTGGCTGAGGGTGCCATGGTGGGGGACAGCAAAGCAGGAAAGAGCTTGGCCTGGTGGAACTGTCTTGTGGTCAGCAGCCAGGCCAGGGGATGTGGGAGCTGGGCTCTGGGCTGAGCTCTGCAGGGACTGTCCTGTGGTCAGCAGCCAGGCCAGGGGATGTGGGAGCTGGGCTCTGGGCTGAGCTCTGCAGGGACTGCCCTGTGATCAGCAGCCAGGCCAGGGGATGTGGGAGCTGGGCTCTGGGCTGAGCTCTGCAGGAGCAGATCTGGCCTGCAGCCCGGCTCGTTGTGTTTAGGAATGCGGCCTGGCTGCCGGGGATGGAGGGAGCTGGTAGCAGAGGTGGGGGAGGGAGAGCAGTGTGGGGTGCTGGCGGTGCTGGGAGCACGCTGCGGTCTCCAGCTGGACAGACCCTGGGACAGAGCATATGTAAGTGGGTGGGGGTGACATCTCCAGAAGCCACAGGACGTCCACAGGGAGGCGCCAGGCTTCACGGGTCTGACTGAGAAAGGAGTCGTAGGACTCCCAGGCACGTGGGGCATCAGCGCCTGCGGAGGCCACCTGAGAAGGGATGGGCAGCTGGACAGGGCTGTGTCCTGCTGGGTGGAGTTGGGTAGACTGGCCTGCACACCTCGAGGGGTGCCACCCAGAGGGCTCTGTGCTGCAAGACCCACAGCATCCCAGCCAACTCAGGGCCTTGGGAGCCTTCCCCCTGCTGCCTCAGTTTCCCTGCCTGCACAAGAAGGCAGTTGTGTGTGACAGTCCCTGGGTTCTGCCTGCGCTGAAGTGACGGGGCCCCCGGGCTGTCCCCAGCAGTGGTTCCCTTGCCAGCCCTGAGCCTCAGTGCACACGGTGTTTATGATCTCTGTCCTGGCAGGGGGAACAGTGGTCCCCCACAGATACCCACGTCCTAATTCCTAGAACTCGTGAGCGCGTCGCACTTCTATGGGGGGGTGCCGGTGGAATTAAAGTTTCTAATCAGCTGACCTCGAGGTGGGGAGACGTCCCAGATTATCCAAGCGGGCCAAGGTCATCGTAAGGGTCCTTAAACGTGGAAGAGGGACGTGAAATAGGGAACTGAGGGGTGGCAGCCTAAGCCTCAGCCAGGGCGATGGCAGGGGCCTCTGGAAGCTGGGAAGGGAGGCGATTCCGCCCTGCAGCCTCCAGAAAGGACCAACCGTGCTGATTTTAAGCCCCCATCTGAGCCTGGCAAGACTCATTTTGGATTTCTGACCTCCAGACCTGTAAGGTCACAAGTTTGTTTCCTCTGAAGCCATTAAGTTTTTGGTAAGTGCACCTGCAGAGAAGGAATGCAGATTCTGGCCCCAGGAGTGAGTGACGTGCTGCTGTCACAAATACTAAACACGTGGAGGTGGCCTTGGAATCGGGCGGCGGGCAGAGGCTGGAAGGCTATGTGCGGCGTGATAGAGAAACCCAGATTTCCTGCACGGATGGATGCCGGAGCATGGCTCACTGGCCGCTGCCCGGAGCTTGGAAGTAAGGGAAGAGGCGTGGCAGGGAAAGAAGATCCAGTTCACCTCCGACAGTGCTTAGAGTTGTCGCCACTGGTCATCGAGAGGAGATGAGGGTGAAAGGCACTGCCGGGAGGGCTCAGGAACAGAGCGTGCTGAGCTGGCCCACAGCGTGTGACAAGCAGGACTCGTAAGCAGTCAGCGGGGCGTTTGGCAGAGGAGGCTCCCCAGCAGCATGGCAGGCACAACCTGGCGGCTCAGTGCACAGAAGAAATAGGCAACGGAGGGAAGAGCGCCAGGCAAGTGGGGGCTAGCACGTGCCGACCTGGGAAACGCCTGCCCGTCAGAATGACAGAGGCACCAAGGTAGGAGGTCCTAGAGAGAAAGTCCAGGGTGAGGCCGGACAGTCTGGCTGGTACCTTGGAAAGATGAAAAGGTCAGTGTTGCGTCACACAGAGGGGTCATGGGAGATTTTAAGTGTGACTAACAGACACCTTCAGTCATCTAAGCAGAAGCCAAAAATAGAGAAAAGATCGCTTCGGAAGAAGCTGTGGACAGCCTCTTGTCTCACAGAAGGAAGTCAGTCCTACTGTAGACATGGAGACCCACAAGGTTCTTTTTTTTTTTTTTTGGTATTGGGGATTGAACCCAGGGGCATTCTATCTCCAAGCTACTCCCACAGCCTTTAAAAAAAAAACAAAACAGGGTCTCATTAGGTTGCTGAGAATCTCATTAAGTTGTGGAGGCTGATCTCAAACTTGTGATACTCCCGTCTCAGCCTCCCAAGTACTGGGATTATAGGTGTGTGCCACTGCACCCAGTACCCCCACGAGATTCTCGAGACTGCTGTCATCAGAAACCTGCCTGCTGGGCCTGAAAGTCTTGGGGACTAGATGAAGCAAAGGCTGTCAGCCCCCCCAAAGTTCTGCAAACAAGAAGGGGACTAACGAAACTGTCCAACTGCACACTCTTGCTGGTTTTCATAAAAAGAAAGGCTGGCCCAGTGGTTAGGGTGTGAATGCCGGGGTGGAACCTTGAACCGCCCAGCATGTCCAGGTCTGGCTTCTTGTCTGTCCTGCCCCTGTGGCTGGGAGTCACACAACGTGCTTCCTAGTTCACGGGCCCACAGATGTGGAGGGGCAGTGCGCCAGGACAGACCACAGCCAGGCATGATGTGGAGGGTGCGACTGAGGACTGAGCTGGTGAGGTCTAGATGAGACTGGGGCTCGGCTCGGGGTTGTCATGCATTGAGCCTTGGGTTTTGAGACGGGGTGAGTGCCTTTTGCATGTGGGATGGGTGTGAAGCTGGGGCTCTGGATGAGGCTGGGGCTCGGCTCGGTGTTGTCATGCATCGAGCCTTGGGTTTTGAGATGGGGTGAGTGCGTTTTGCATGTGGGATGGGTGTGAAGCTGGGGCTCTGGATGAGGCTGGGCCTGGCTCGGTGTTGTCATGCATTGAGCCTTGGGGAGTCTTGAGATGGGGTGAGTGCATTTTGCATGTGGGATGGGTGCAAACCTGGGGGCCAGTGAGTGGACCAGGGTAGTTAGAATAATACCCCTTACCCATGATATGCCCATGTCCTCATCTCCAAAACCCATGTCCCCTGACAGCCAGAGGCCTGACAGGGCAGATGGAACATGCTGTAGCGCGCCGACCGGGCACACACTGGGTCTGGCCCCAGTTTGATCAGTCCTTAGCATGAAGTGGACAGGTAGAACCGGAGACAATCGTGCAGGCTCAGTCTGGTGTTCCTGCTTTGAAGGTGGAGGACGGGACCATGAGCCCAGGGACCCCATGAAGCCTCTGAGCCTGGAAAGACCAGGCAATGGCTTCTCTCCTCGGTCCCATAAGGAACGAAGCCCTGCCCATGTCCTACTTCAGCCCTGTAAGACCCACTCCAGCAAGACTACCAGTTCTGGATTCCAGAACTGCAATATGAGAAGGTTGCATTTTAAACTGCCACATTCGTGCTAACTCCTTACAGAAGTGATAGGAAATCATACAGCTGGACGGTGGGTCACAGTGCTCAGGGGCCTTCTGAAGGCCTAACATGGTGACCCAGGAAAGCACGAGCCCCATTCCTGTATTGGGGATGTGCCCACCGTGGCACTTGGGCATGGAACTAGCAGTGGACACTGCTGTCCTCCCAGCCCCAGTGGGCCTCCTGTCAGGCCTGGCCATCTCCTCAGGCCCTGCTGCCTTCTTGTCCACAGACGCTGCCGTCCTCCCAGCCCCGGTGGGCCTCCTCCCTCCCGTCAGGCCTGGCCATCTCCTCAGGCTCTGCTGCCTTCTCATCCGCACCGGCTCCCCCTCTTCCTGCCATTGCCTCCTCTCTGGCTCCCGCTGGCCCCCATCCACCCTTGCCAGTCACACCCAGAGAGACTTGGGCTGGTGGCGGGTAGTAGGGCACATCCAGGGAAGGGAAAACGTGAGGGGGGAGGGGAGAAGCCAGAGAAGGGTGCTGTAAGCAAGACAGCACCTGGTTCAGCCTCTCCAGAGGACACAGGCTGGGCTGCGCTCGCCTGCCCCTCCCTGGAGTGTGCCCTTGTCCTCCTACGCCACCTGCTGGCATTAGTCATATTATCTTCCCACTGCCCAGCTGTGGACCCACTGTTGGGCTCACCAAGACCCCAGCCCTCAGGCCAGGCAGCAGCAGACACAGACCCAAAATGTGCCAATCAAATTAGTGACCTGAGAACCAGGATCGGGACCGAGATGTCATCCTCTAACAAGGTGGCTAGACCACCATATATATATATATATATATATATATATATATATATATATTTTTTTTTTTTTTTAAGTCCTCACTTTAATTTCGTCATAGGAATAATGTGAGGACCAGTTGACTCGATGGCCAGTGTGAGGTGCTCAGGATGGTGCTTGGCACATAGCAAGCCCTTTCATATTCCTTTTTTTTTTTTTTGGTACTGGGGTTTGAACCCACAGGCATTTTACCTCTGAGCTACACCCCCATCCCTTTTTAACTTTTTTTGAAACAGGGTCTCACTAAGTTGCTCAGGGTTTTTCTAAATTGCTAAGGCTGGCCTCAAACATTTGATCCTCCTGTTTCAGCCTCCCACATACTGAGATTACAGGCGTATGCTACCACACCCAGCTGGCATTCTTATTTTTTATATAAATATTAACAGTTTGGGACTGAGCTTGCTTTGGCTCCTGCTACTTGAAGTCAAGAGCACTTGGTCTGAGAGGTGGGATTGCAGGAAAAGGCCTTTTCTGAGCCACAGGGCTGTGGTGCTGTGCAGACAGGCAGCCGGCAGGTCTGCCGAGGGAGCTGGTTTCCTTCTGGGACGCCAACCCAGTGCCCACTGAGCTAACTGTACGCTAAGTGTTCAGAGGGTCAGCTGGGAGACTTGGGTCTCCGTGCTCAGCTGCTCTTAGAGAGGCAGATGCAGGACCACCCACTAAGGTTCCCTGGTCTACAGCCTGGAACCCCAGAGACAGATGGTGCCTTGCTGAGTCACAGCGGCTAAACTCCTCCCTGGACCTATTTTAAGCAGGTATTAATGAGGAGAATGTGCAACGCAGCAGTGGCATAAAGTTTGACCCCCAGCCTCTCTGAGCGCCTTCCGAGACCCACCTCCCTCGAGAGCCTGGCGACCCCCAGCTGGACAGAGGAGGACCCCAGCTTCTCCTCGCAGGTTCATCCTGGGCTTCAAGCTGATTCTGCAGCCTCTGAACTTAGAGCTAGCCGGACAAGCACGGCGCTCCTCAGCAAGACGGGCTGCAGCTGACAGTTTAGGTCTCGGGCAGGGTCTCATCCAGGAGCCCCGTGCACATCTGGGAACACTGCTGGCCGTTTCAATGAGGGTGGAGGACAGGTTCTGGGGTCTGTTGGGCAGAGGCCAGAGGGCCTTCATACCCCCAGCCCAGATCAGCCAGGCCCCGCTGTTGGCGTGCTGTGCTGGAAGAGCCCTGCTCGAGACGTGGCTGGGTATGAAGCTGGGCCCTGCCCCCAGGCCACCGGCAGACATGCCTGAGAATGGCCCACTCCGTGGACATGGCGGTCTCTGCTCAGACCCTTTGCAGAGGATTGCCCCCGGCCCGTCCTCAGGCTGCACGGACTCTAGTCACTCCCTCAAACATGGGGCTGGGAGCTCTGTAGTCCTGGGGATGTCCTTCATGCTGCCACAGCAGAGGGGCAGCCAGGCTTGTGTGCATGTGGTGCCCCTGCCCTGGCTGCCCTCCACGGTGGGCGCGCTGGGACCATCCCCCATCAGCCATGGGCACTCAGTGGCAGGGCCGGTCGCGGTGCCTCCTCCGCACTCTCTTTATTCTCCAGGAAAAAGCCCAGGTGCTGGGTGACCTGTGCAGGTCTCAGGGTAGTGGTGGAGCTGTATGACGAGGTGGAGGACAGTGCTCCTCTGTTCTCTGTCGCTCCCATCCCCAGCGGAGCTGCATGCCAGCCCTAGCGGGTGCTTCGGTGTACCCAGCCCTGGCCCTAACTGTGGTCCTGCCCGGGCTGGGGCCATGCCCGGCTGCCTGGGCCGGTGCAGGAGTTTGTTCTCTTCAGTGTGGCAGAGCCGAGATTGGCCCGGGTAGTGAGGAGAGCCGCCTCGGTGTCTCAGACCCCTTCCCGCACCCGCCCTGCCCGGACGGAGACCTTGCGTCCAGTGTCTTTACGGAAGGAATTTATTGTTCTGGAACTGAGGTTGCTCACAGTTATTTGACAGGGGTACACTGGATGGGGCCTGTCCATTCCCGCGACGTTGGCGCGAGTCCGCGTGTGTCTGAAGTACAAAAGAGGGAGGCTAACGAGAGGTATTGCTTTCGGCGCCCTCCGTCTCCGTGGATAAGCCCCTTCCTGCTCGTACCGCGTGGCTCTTGCTGTTACAGGGGTTTGAGTTTGTCTTATGTATAGAATCCCAGCCTGTGGTGGAGGTTTAATGTAACAGAAGCATTAAAATCTGTACATGAGGGGGCGGGGGAGACACCCAAGCGAAGTGGACTCTCAAGGCAGAGGCATGCATCGGACCTGCCGCCGCCCGTGGCCGCGCCCCGCGCCTCCTGCCAGCCTGGGGGCCGGGCAGGCGGACAGGAGAACACAAACAGAAGCCGGAGATGGGAGACGGGTGCAGCAAGGCGGGGCAGCCCTGGGCGGTGGGCGGCAGGCCTGACCTCGCTATGTACAGGAGAAACACCGCTGACTCTTCCTGTCCTTCGATTGTTTTTTTTTAGCTTTTTTTTTCCATTTTAATAAAAAAAAAAGCCCCAAGGTGCCCCTGCTATCCTGTGTGTGAAGAGGGCCAGCAAAGGGCCCTTTCTACCCCTTCACTCTTGAACACAAAGCCAAGGTTGCCCCAGCCTGGCCTGGGCAGAGGCGTGTGGGCGGTGCCGTCCCCGCCACACAAGGCCCGCGTCCGCCCCCACAGGGAGCTGGTGTTGTTTCCAGGCAGAATGCGACAGACCTGGGGTAGAGCTAACCGCATCGTTCTTTAAATATATATATATATATATTATATATATATGTATATGTATATAGAAATAACCAAGAGCGAGGAACCGAAACACAAAATCTTAGCCCTGCCCCAGCGGCTCCCCCCACCCCCACACCCTTTTCCAAAAACAACCAAGAAAAAAAGTTTATAAAAATATCTTGCAGGAATTCTTTAAAGTTTACAGTAGCTTGCCAGTGCTCATCTACCGGCCAGCCCCGCTGCCCCCAGTCCCCAACGACTCTGTCCTCAGAGGGCACCTTGGCTCCGGACCCACCCTGCCCAAGACAGACAGACAAACAGATGGACGGACAGACGGCAGGAGGGCGCTGCTGCCGCCCCTTCCCTGAACAGAGAACAGAGAACTAAAGAAACGCAATAAATTAAAACAGTAAATAAATAATACTGATCTCAGCCCAGCCCCCACAGCCTGGCCAGCTTGGGAGGCTCCGGTGCCCCCAGGGTCTGTTTCCACCTTGGCCAGGGAGGACCTTCTAAGCCAGGAGTGCCTGCAGCCCCGATGAGGTGATGGAGAAATGGGTGCAGATGAGACGGGAGGTGGCCCTGCGGAGGCCGAGGTGCGGAGGCGGCCAGGGAGGCCTCTGGGTATGGTGTGGAGGTGGGCGGCTGGTCCGTCCCCACCGCTTCACCCACCACAGGCTCCCCCGCCCTGGAAGGCGGCCGGGCAGGCTGTCCCTGCCGAGGGTCTGGTCACTGGGAGTCCGGGGCGGCTGGGCTGGAGGAGGCTTCCCTGGGAGCTGGGCCCTCCTCCCACGGGCCATGCGGAGCTGCCGGGGCAGGCGGCGGCGGTGGACGCGGGCTGGCCTCGCCAGCCGGCAGCAGCAGGAGGAGGGCGGGCAGGTCCGCAGCAGCTGCCTTCGGTCAGCCAGTGTCCGCGAGGAGCAGAGGATGGCCTCGTGGAGGTGACATGTTAACTTTTCGGGATAATTCCTGGTATCAGAGCGGAAACAAGCGACGTCATCAGAGACAGGCAGAGACAGAGACCGCGAGAGAGAAAAGGGAGCAGCGCAGCAGCCCAGCCCACGGGCCGCGCCCAGGCCGCTCTCCTTTCCTCCCAGGCTTTGAGACAACGTCAGGGTGGCGGCACGGCCCCGGTCCACACAGGGCGCGCAGTGATGGGTGGCCGCGGTCAGCGCGGTGCTGGGGAGGGACTAGTGTCTAAGGCTGCTCGCGGCGGGCCCCGGCCGTGTCCTTGCCCACCGGGTGCTCGGCGTCCCCTCCAGGGCCAGCGGCCGCGGAGTCGCTGAGGGGGCCGTGGGCACTCCGCTTGGCGGGTGTGCTGGGGGCCTGGGCCGCCTGCCCATTCTTCTCGTCTGAAAAAAGTTGTTTAATTACGTCAAAGAAGTTACTCAATGGGCTGCCTGGGTACACAGAACAGAGACAAAGAGAAAAGAAAAGAAAAAGAAAAAAAGGGTGGGGGAGAGAAAAAGGGAGGGAGGGAAGGAGAGAGAAAGAGAACAAACAAACAAATGAACGAAGGGGCCTTGACGAGAAAGAAAAACCCAAAGAGATGTCTGAGATGGGGCAGCGGGGCGGGCACGGGCGGGCGGCAAGCAGGGCGGCAGGTGGCGGCGGGTTCCTGTGGGCCAGGGACTGTGCGGCAGAAGGGGCTGGTGCGGCAGGGCCAGGAACTTGGGCTGTCAGTGCCTCTGAGCGGTCCTCCCTTCCCACCCGCCCCCAGCCTTGGAGCCATGTGCACCGGCCAACCCCGATCCTGCAAAGAGCGGTGTGAAGGTGCCCCGAGGCCGCGCCGGACCCTGGGGTCCGAAGCTGGCTCCCTGCATGAGGCCTGCTCTGGGCTGGTGAGGCTGGAGCCGTGCACAGAAGGCAGTGAGGAGAGGTGCCTGCCATGCCCCCCAGGAGGCCTAGAGCCTAGCCCCTGGCCAGCGTGGACAGTTCAGCAGCAGACAGACAGATGGATGGATGGGTGGACAGGCATGAAGGCATGGGTGAGGGGCTGGGGACAGGCAACCAGGGCCGGGTTCCTGTCCTTAGGGATCAGGAATGGGGCAGGCCTCCTGGGCCTGTGCTCACTATCCAGGGGTGCTGATGGGGACACCTCAACTCTGCTCCCTAATGCGACCTCTATCTGAGCCCAGAATGTTGCAGGCCCCTCCTCTCCCTGCCAGGAACAGCCCGTGGACAGAGTCAGCCCTGACCCCAGACCAGGGCCTGTACATGGGAGCCTCATGAGCTTGGGTATGGGGACCCCATCCTGCTTTGAGCCTAGAGGGTCCCTCCTGGGCCTGCCCTGGGCCTGGGATGAGCAGGGGCTGCCAGGGGAGGGGCAGTAAGTCATCAAGCTGCTCCTCACAGAAGACAGGCCAGGGGCTCCTGGATTGGCAGGGCTCCTGTGCCTTCACCGGGGACCCAGGGCAGCACTGCCGGGTGGGCTGCAGGGTGAGCAGTGGGGTGGCAGGCGGAGGCGCCAGGTGAGCATGAGGGGTTCTTACCACATTTGGAAAGCCGCCCCGTCATCATTTCCATACAGTTAGTGGTGTCTGGAGCACAGAATGGAGAGAGGAGGGAGGGAGAGAGTGAAAAAGGCTGCCCACGCCTACCTGGGGCTGGCTGGCCACCTGCAGCCTCTAGAAGAGCGGACTAGGAGTAGTCAGAACTCGGGGCGGGGTCACAGGTGGGCGGGGCCCAAGAAGGCAGGACTCAGAGCAGGAGGGGCTGGAGAGGGCAGGAGCAGAGGGGGCGGAGCCGGAAAGGGGCCTGGCCAAGAGCTCAGGGGAGGTGTCACAGCAGGGCCTGGTGCCTGCAATGGGGCCGGAGCCAGGTGGGCAGTGGAGGGTTGTCTAGCAGCTGGAGCCAGAAGGCTAGTCATGGCCCTGTCCCCTGGGTCTGCCATCCCCTCTGACCCCCTAGGCCCAGGACAAATGCTGCTCTGGCCGCGGTCTGCATAGCCCTGTGCCACTCAGGCGCCAGGTGGCCCCTCTTCACCCTCAGCTTGTCTTGGCACCCCCTTGGTCCCCTCCCTCCCTCTGCTGGGGCAGGAGCCATGGACGCGGGCTGTCCCCCAAAGCTCTCGCTGGGGCCTGTGCAGGGCAGGACGTGTTCACTGGCCTGCTCGCTGGGGCTTTTCAGTCTCCCCTTTCTGGGCTGGGGTCCTTCCAGGGTGACCACCAGGTTTCTTGGAGGACGGGGTGACTGAGGACCTGTACTTCTGCCCCGTGCCTGCAGGGACTCTGGAGCTAGGCCGGACACTTGTCCAGTGGGAGAGGACACTGGGAAGGGCTGGGCACAAGCACTCCCTGGGGGATGACGGTGGGGTGAGGCCCCGAGTGGGCACCAGAGTCTCAAGGACGGGTTCCACACAGGTGAGGGTAGAGGGCGGGCCCCTGCACAGTGGCCATGGCTGCCATGCCGGTGATGGCGCCTGGGACTTGGCACCAGGCTGTACTTGACAGAAGAGCACCTCATAGGGTGGGTGAGGCTGGGGGGCTTTCAGGTTCCCGCTGGAAGCAGGGCAGGGCCACAGCCTGTGAGGTCGCCGCAGGCAGAGCCCGCACATGGCAGGCCCAGGCCATACTGGCCTCCCGGACAGCCCTGCCCTCCCGGCCGCAGCACTGCCTCAGTTTCCCTCAGCACTGTTCATTGTTCCCCAGCCTCAGTTTCCCTCTGCTCTATGATGGAGCATAAAGTCTCAGGAGGCAGAGGCTGCCCCAGGCTGACTGCAGGTCCTCTGTCACAGGGCGGTGCCCACGTGGCCCCCGGCCCCGCCTTGCTCCTTGCCCACAGCAGCCTGGCTTCCAGGACGGTGCTGCTCCCTGGCTCCTGGGGCTGGGACCAGGGCTGTCGGGGCCCACCAGGGGGTAACAGGCACATGTGGCACATCCACAGGCAATGGGATGAGAATGGAATGAAGATGGGGAGGGGTGGATGGACCCCTAAAACCCCACAGAAGGAGGCGACCCCACCGACCAGGGGCTCGGAGAGGCTGGGCCTGGACCGCCATGGCCCTGAGGCCCCAAGCCGCTTGTGTGGCTCACAGAGAGCCCAGTCCACACCACCACTCAGCGCACCCCTGGCTAACAGGTACAGCCATGCACGTGCTGGGCTCCGCGCCCTGTCCCTGCCGGCCCGACACAGGCCCACATGCGCGTGCCCGTGCAAGGGGCCAGGTGCGCAGACGTCACCGCTCCCCACCGGACGCCTAGAGGCGCGGATGCCCCCGCTGGCCTGGGCCGGGCAGCCCCCGAGAGTACCCTACTCTGGGCCCAGCCAGGAGCCCTGCTGTGGCTGGGGCCTGAGGCCCCATCCTGTTCAAGGCAGGGCTCCAGGTGTGGTGACAGGGAGTCACTACTCCCAGAGCCTGCTCAGGCTGCCCCCGTGTCCGGCCGCCTGGGTGCCGGGCCCGCTGGCCTGTCCTGGGCCAGGACAGATGAGTGGGCATAGGGTGCCCCTCTCAGGGCCAGCCTGGCTCTCGCCAGAGGCCCTGCCCGCAGCCCCTCCCCGCCCCGGCAGCAGGCCGGACACCTTACCTGCCAGCGTCAGAGGCTACTCTCGTAGCTGGTGGCCACCTTCTGGCCCTTAAGCCCAGCACCCCAGCTTAGTCCTGGCGCTGGCGGGGGGGGTTCTACGGTGGACAAGAGGCGCTTTCAGTGTGCTGCAGCCCGCCATGCCCGGGGAGGCCCTGCTCCCTGAGGGGTGCAGCCACAGCTTGGGTAGGGAGGCAGGCATCCTTCAGCGGGGCCAGGAGGCCACGTCCACTCCTTGCACCTCCCGTCCGCACAGCGCCGCTGGCTGCGCCCCACTCACTCGCTGCAGGGTGCCCACGCTGAGCCCCGCCTCACCTGACAAGTGCTGGGCCGAAGGCTGGTCGTGGGTGCTCAGCAGCTGGGCCTGGATGGTCTCCACCACCCTCTTGAAGCGGCGGCTGGGGCCTGAGGGAGACAGGTGTCACACCCCTGCATGGCGTGGGCGGCCCGGACTGCCCCTGGGCCCCGGCTCACCTGAGAGCAGGGTGAACGTGACAGAGTAGATGCCGTTCTCCTTCTGCGCCTCGCCGCCCTCCGAGTAGGTGATGTCCACCTGGAACTTGACTGGCTTCTGGAACACCGCCGGGCCCCCGGTCGCCTTGTATTCAGCCCGGAAGCTCGTCTGGGAGATGACGCTGTGGCTGAGGCTGGGGATCTGCAGAGCACGCAGGGCGGGCATGAGTGTCGCCGGCCTGCACGCCCCACTCCGGCCTCTGAGGTAGCCCAGGGGAGCCAGCTCCGCTGTGCACAGCTGGAGAGCCCAGGTCCCTGGAGCCAGCCCTCTAGGCCCATTTCCAGATGTGTGGACCAGGGGTAGCACTGGTGGAGCCTAGCAAAGCGGGACCGACAGGCCCAGTGCCCCCTCCACAGCCCCTGTCCGCCCAGGAGTGTGCGAACCAGCGGGAGACCTGGAGGGGAGAGGCAGGACGGGACCCTGCAGCCTGAGGCTGGGGTGCAGGAACCTAGGGGAGTCAGAGCTGCCGCTGAGCATGGGAGTGACAGGAGGGCTCAGAGCCTCCCTCTGAACATGGGGACTGTTCCCTGCCCCAGGCTTAGGCACACACAGGAGCTGTGTCACTCTGTAGCTGGGGTCGCCCCAATGCGTGGGACCTGGCTGGCCTGGGGAGGGGTAGGGTTCTGGCCGAGCCCGCGGTTGGTCCAGTGGCCTGGGAGCAGCATGAAGGGATGTGGTGGACGGGGCAAGAAGGGGACAGGCCCAGGCCCTCCGAGGGACTGCCATAGACCAGGTGTTTGCATCCAACCTGAGGCTTGACTGCTCTGCCTGGGTTGACCCCTGAGGTCTCTGGCAGGGTCTTACAGCTACCCCCAGGGCATCAAGGGAACCCCAGCCACAGCCACAGACTCCAGGGCAAGGCCATTATCCAATGGGACAAGGCCACACCAGCTCATCCTGGGGTTGGGGGACCCTCAGTGTGGGGGACCACCACATAGGGCAACTCCCCTGTGCTAAGTGCCAGCATACTGTGGCCCTGGAGGGGCCAGCCTGGGCTGGGCCAGGGGGCATGGGTGGAGAAAGGCCCCAGAGAACCTTGCCCCAGCACCAGGCAGGCCCGACACAGGCTGCGCAGGGGGTCGGCAGGGAGGCGGCCCCCTAAAGGAGACTCTGGGAACACACATCCTGGTTAGCAAAGTCTCTCCATTCAAGTCTTCGGGGGCCTCTGCTCCTTAGAACCCAGACACATGGAGCCCATCCAAGAGCCTGAGCCTGGCTCAGCCTTGCAGAGGCCACCAGGCCCCAGGTGGGCTGGGGCTATGTGAGGCCTAGAGACCGTGGGTGGGGAGGGCCCAGGAGACGGGCTCCGAGCCTTGAGTGTCTAGAGGGCTGGTAGACCCTGCACCGGTCCCCCAGGGTCACGGCCTCCCTTGAGCTGTGTGGCCACCTGCCCAGAGCCCAGAGCCCACTCCCTCCACAGCCCAGCCCACAGCAGCTCCCACTGCCGGGGCTGCACGGCGCCTCCCGCTGCGAGGCCTGGTGGACACTGCTTGTCCAGGACAGAGGGGCATAGATGAGCGGGTGTCCAGGGCCCGGATGGGCCCAGGGACAGAGGAGTGTCCACCCGGCCCTGCGTGGCCTCACCGACAGGAAGGCATGCACGATGTCAGCCTTGATGGAGCTCAGGGGCTTGTCCTTGATGACCACAAAGATCTGTTCCTCCTTCTCCAGGTTGATGAAGTTCCCAAACCAGGACTTCTTGGCCAGCCTGAGGGGGGCGGAGGCTGTGGTGACTGGCAGGTGACGCTTGGTCCTCTCCCTCCACCCTCCAACAGGGGCTGGGACAGCGGAGCCCTCACTACAGGGCAGGCTCTCTCCACTGCCCTAACCCCAGCCCTACACCAACCACCACTAACACCACCGTCTAACCCTAACCCCAAACAAGCAGACTCTAAACTCACCCCCAAACCCTCACCCTAACCCACCACAGTAGCCCTAACCCTAGCCCAAGCTCATGCCCCTAGCCATTCCTAAACACCCCAACTTCATCTTCTCTCCCTCAGCCCACCACCCTTGCCCTGACTCTGCTGCTCCAACCTGTGCCCCAGCCCCACCTCAGCCACATCTGGGTGGTACTCGCTGGAAGCCAGCGACAGGACAGGGCAGGGAAGCGGGGGTGAGAGCATGCCCTCAGTCCTGCCCCTCTGTTTAGGTCCGTAAGTTCTGGAGTAGCCTGCTTGGCCTGGTTCTGAGAGCTGGCCCTAGCCTGGTGTGTAGGCTGGGGACAGACACTGCACAGAGAGCGGGGCCACATGTCCCTCCCTCCTGGTGGGCCGTCCTGGGCTGTGTGTCTATACCCTGGGAGGCTGCTCCCTGCCTTGTGGAACAGAGGTCCCTCACAGACCCTCAGAGATGCCCAGCTGGTCAGGAAAGGGCCTGCCCAGAGTGCCCCACAGCCTCCAGGCCCTCGGCTCCCAGACCTTGTCCAGGGCCAGTGTGATGTCTCACACTGCGAGGCTCCGGCCACGGAGTTATTTCTTCAGCTTGACTTGGTGTCTGGCAAGAGCCAGCTGCCTAGCCAGGCAGGCCCCTGACACATATGGCCCCATGCCACCCCAGCCCCACCTGCGCCCACTTCTCAGTCCACACGGCCATCTGTCCACCTACTGTCCGTCCCTAAGTTACAGGTGTCCCTTCCCCCACAGGGGCCGAAATGTCACTGTGTTAGGCGGAGTCCCTGTGGGGTCCCTGCCCCTTGGCTGGACAAGGCCTGACTTGCTCTTGCTGGGAGAGCACAGTAAGGCATGGGCGTCACCTTCGCGGGCATAAATGGCCATGACCGTCCTGCTGGCAGGCTCCCCCAAACGGGCTGTGAGGAGCCCGCCCCGCCCACCACGTGGGAGCCGGGAAGGAGCTCTTCCCTGTCTAGTCTTAGGTGACCATGGCCTGGCTGGCACTGTGCTCATGGGCTTGGGAGATCCAGAAGCAGACTCTCCAGCAAAGCCGTGCCCAGACTCCCGCCCCACAGAAACCAGCTGCAGCGCGGCCACGTGGCCAGAGCTCTGCCGGTCAAAGATGCCCAGAGATGCCCAGAGCGGGGCTTTGTCAATCAAAGGTGCCCGGGGATACACAGAGCGGGCTGCCAGAGGGAGGTGGCCCCAGTAGCCACGGCGGGGGCCTGGGCCAGGGAAGGCAGCGTGGGCAGTTGGGTCTGTGCTGGCGGCACCTGTTCTACGCTGGCCCGAGGCTCGGTGCGGGGTTTTCCTGGTGGTGTGGCCTCCCTTTTCTGTGCCCATTTCTGGAGCTGTTCTCTGGCCACTGCAGCAGTCCCAGAGCACAGTGGCTCCCTGCCCAGCCCCTCAGTGCTCCTGCCCGGAGCCAGCTGCCATCCTGTGTCTGAAGCTCCCAGATGTCAGCTCTCGCCCCCACCGTGCCCAGTGCCCACACCAAGGCCTGGAGGCGGGAACGCTCACGGCACTCATGGAGTGTACCGGGCCTTCTGGAAACCACAGATGGGGTTTCTGATACCACTCCTTCAATGAAGAATATAGAAGAAAACAAGAACAGCTGAATTCTTGCACTTGGGGGCCCTGTGATGTGGCATCGGGCACAAACAGCCGAGTCTAAAAGAAGCCTGAAGTCCAGAGGGGCCTGGGTGCGTGGCCTGTGCTGGAGCTCCAGTGTCCACACGCTGGGCCACGGCGCCCCGTCTGGACATGAGGTGCTTTGAGATGCGAGCAGCACTCAGGTCAGTGGACACTGAGGAGAGCAGGTGACTGTCAGATGGAAGTGGCCCTGTCCGGTCAGCTGAGGCCTTAGGGGAAGAGACTGAGGCTCCCCAGAGGGGGAGGAATTCTCTAGACAGCACCATGGAGGCAGCCTGAGCTTTCAGCCCACTCACCCTGTGTCACAGACAAGCCCCTAACCATTCTATTTCTCTGGAAGCCCCGGGGGCTGACATGGGTGGTGGCATCTGTGGGTTCTGAGGAGGTCAAAGGTGAAGGTGTCCTGCATGTCCCAGGGCTGTGTCTGAGCAGGCCCTCGCAGGGGAACAAGACGTCCAAAGGGTCTCCAGCAGGTAGAGGAGAGCAGCCTACTGCACCGGTGTCGAGCTGCTGCTATGAGCTGCTTCCTTTTTTTTTTTTTTTTGCGGTACCAGGGATTGAACCCAGGGGCGTTCTACCTCCGGGCTATACCCCCAGCCCTATTTTTATTCTTTATTTTGAAACAGGGTCTCAACTAAGTTGCAGAGGGCCTCAGTAAGTAGCTGAGGCTGGCCGTGAACCCGGATCCTCCAGTCTCAGCCTCCCAAGTTCTGGGATTACAAGCGTGTGCCACCAACGCTCGGCTCTTCCTTTTTTTTTTTTTTTTTTTTGGTACTAGGGATTGGATCCAGGTGTATTCTTCCTCCAAGTTACATCCCCAGTCCTATTTTTATTTTATATTTTGAAACAGGGTCTCACCAAGTTGCTGAGGGCCCTGCTAAGTTGCTGAGGCTGTCCTCAAATCTGCAATCCTCCTGTCTCAGCCTCCCAAGTCCTGGGATTACAGGTGTGTACCACCGTGCCTGGCTGTGGGCTGCTTTTCAACCTCTCCAAATAACAGAGCTGCAAGTATGTTCATGAAAGCTTTTGATAGTAGCAAAAATGGCAGCATTAAGGGCCCAACAGTAAAACCGAAAAGCTCCCCACACCGAGGAACAGGGCTGGTCGCGGTGTACCTCCACCCCTGGCCTGGCACTAGCCGGGAAGGCCACTGCAGCCCCAACAGAAGCTCCACTTAGCAGGCTCCGACCTGCAGGCGCTGCTCCTGGTGGGTGTGCAGAGAGCAAGCTGTCTCCCACGGAATCCTTACTGAGAGCCAACGACACGACTAAGGTCCTTCCTCTCGCTCAGGCAACGCCTGGCCTGATGTCTGTATGCAGCGGCCACTACAAGAGCCACGCGGTTCCGCCTGGCCACTCAGTGCACGTGCACTGCGCAGGGTTCACGTGGCATTTCCACAACACAGCAGCAGTCACCAAGGAACTGACTGGTGACAGAGGCCACTATGAAGGGCAGAGTGGGGCCTGGGCACTGGGCAGGGTCTCTCCAGGGACACTGTCACTCCCGGAGGCCTGGTGGCCTGTCCCTGTGAGCTGTGCCATCGAGGCATCTGGCGTCTGCAGGGTGGATGTGGCTCTGCTGCCTCGGCTCCCTTCTCTCAAGCTGGGGGCTCGGGAGGCCTTGGGGCTGGGCCTCAGCCTGCCCACTCCATCTACACGGGGCCTCTGTCCAGACCGCCCGCTGGGCGCTGCATCCTATAGCTGTTCCTCAGTACAGGCCGACTTCTCGAGTCTTGACCATCCCTATGATTCTCCCCAGGCCCTGGGAAGCTGGGCGCATGCCCCTGCTCACCTTCAGACAGCCCTCGGGTTCCCAAGGGCCATGGCTTCTGAGCAGAGCTGGGGGTGCCTTCCCCTGCCAGCCATGCCCCTGGCCGGGGTCCAAAGGGCACGGAGGCTTGGCAGGCGGAGCCAGGCCCTGTCCGCCATGGGACAACGGGACAAGCAGGACCTCCTGGAGAAGGACCCCTCCTGCCCTGTGGGATGGGCCCCCACAGCCCTCCCCGTCCAGCCTGGTGTCCAGACAGCAGAGGCCTCGAGCCAGCAGGAGCCACTTACTCTGGGGAGGACTCTGGGGTCAGGTTGGACATCTCCTCCGGCGTCGGAACTGCACACAAGGGAAGGACAGGGGAGAGGGCAGGTGACTGCTCCAGCCCCCCACTGAGGTGGGCACCCCTGGAGTCCACACCCACCCAGGGACTGCAGGGAGCTGTCCGGCCTCTGGTGCTGAAGTCGAGCCGTGCCTCCTCCTTCCTCCAGCCAGCCCCAGACCCTACTGAGCAGAGAAACTGGCCCTGGGTGAGGCAGGCCACCGAGCACAGCCCACGCCCTGTGGCTTCTTGACCATCCGCACACGTGGCTGGCCCTTCTCCCTGGGGCTCAGGCAGCCATCCAGGCAGACTGGGGCACACACAGACACCCAGAGGTGCTGGCCCAGCCTGTGTGGGCCTCACTGGACACAGCCACTACCCATGGGTTTTCGTACAAGGAGCCACCAAGGAGAGTGCTCTGAGGGGCGCAGGGGGATAGGAGGGGTGCAGGACAGACTCAGGAGGCCTGCAGACCATGCTGGCTGTGGACAGTGCCGCAGGCTGGGGGCCCTGTGCAGCCTCCATCACCTGCTCCGCCCCGAGCTGGCACTCACCTTGCAGTTTCCGGCGGTGGAAGCGGGGTGAGCCCAGGAAGCTGTTCTTAATGGAGTTGAGCCGCGTCCGCCAGGGCACCCCTCCAACGCTGGGGCTGGACGGCGGCGTGGGGTTGGGCGTGCCGGCCGGGCTCTCCTTTGGCGTGTGGACAGGCGTCCCCTTGGGGGTAGGGAGGGGACTGCCCCTTGGCGAGGGGTGAGGGGTCACCTGTATGGTGGGGATAGATTTGGTGTTTGGTTCAGTCCCGGGGGGCAGGAGCCGAGCAGGGGCTGGCAGGGCCAGGGGGCCAGGGGTCAGAGCCAGCGGGGGGCCGAGGCTGGCGACAGGAGCCCGAGCCTGGGTGCAGGCCGGAAGTGGGTTGGACTTGGTGCCCTGTAGCGGCTTGTCAGTCAGCTTGGCCTTGCACGGCAAGGTCTGGGTCTTGGGGTTGGGCCGCGGGGTGGCCTGTGGAGGGTGGACGTGTCCAGGCCTCGAGGTGCTCCGGCAAGCTTCAGGCTCCAGGGAGGTGGCCAGGGGGCAGGTCAAGGAGGGGAGCTCAGGGGGCGGGGGAGGCAGGATGGACTTTCTAATGGGCTATGAGGGTCGGGGTGACCTTGCAGCCCCACACATGCCCCCCCACCCCATGCACACAGCAGCAGAGGAGCAGATAAGCATTAGGCAGAACCCCAAGCAGGACAGGGTGGGGCAGGGGGTGCACAAAAGAAAACAGATGACACGGGAGGAGGGAGAAAACAAACAACACAAAACAAAAGAACGTGCAGTTAGCAAGAGCAGCCAGGCGCAGCCACGGCCGGCCCCGCCCCCACCCAGAGCACTCTGCATGGTGGGCCCTTCTGTTTACGGGATGCCAGCCCTACAGCCTGAGGCTGGGGTGGGGACATCACTCACCCGGGGGCTGCTGAGTGGACTCGTGGAGAGGCCTGAGGAGGCGCCACTGATGGACCGAGACCTGGGGGTTGCAAAGCAGAGTGGTGACTCAGCCAGGGGCGCTCCTGGGTTCTCTCCCCCACAGTGGACCCTCTGAGAGGCCTCGAGCCCCGGCCCAGAGCCCCGAGACTCTGGAGCCTGGTGTGCAGCCACCAAGCCCAGGAGGGTCCCTGGATACATGGTTGCGCCCAGGGTCATCCTGCTGACTTCGCCCGGCAGTGCCCAGTGTGCAGCTGGGGTCCTCAGGGCTCCTCCCCACACACGGGAGCCACCCGCACAGTCCCAGGCCTGGCACAGGATCGGGTCCCGAGGGGCCCTTGGCAAGGGTCTGTAGGCGTTTGGGTGGAAGGAGGGACATGGAGGGGCTTTCTGTGAACTGCATCCAGCCCTGTCTTTGCCAAGCCTCTTGCTGGGTCCACTCTCCCACTGCCTGAGCCTGGCCCCCCAAGGCTGAACTGTCATAGTGACAAGTGTGTGGGCTACCAGCTGGGCACAGCCCAGCCCTCCACATCCGCAGATGCCCAGAGATGCCCAGGGCCAGCCCACGACCCTCCTCTCATCCCACCTCTGCCCACTTGGCTGGAGACCTGGCCTAGGCACAGCTGAGGGACAGCCACTGGCCCAGTGTGTCCACCGGCACACAGCTGAGCAGCAGCCCCGCAGGGCAGGGACCAGGCCTCCGCTCTACCACGCCGCAAGAGAGGACAAGCAAACACCCGCTCACCCCTGGGCAGCGGCACCTGCCATCCTTAGAGGAGGGAAGCGGGAGGGGGGGGCCGAGGCAGCCGCAGGAGAGAAGAGGACAGAAAAGAGTAAAAGACCATCCCACGCTGGCCCCAGCCTGCCCGCCACTGGCCAGTCCAGCCACGAGGGTTCTCCTGGCCCATACCCAGGCCCGGCTCCTGGCTTTGGGGGCAGCTGAGGGCGCGGGCACCCTAAGTCATGCTGGCCCCTCACCTGGCTCCCAGCTGGACACAGGCACCAGGTCCCCCACCTGACCGCCAAAGGAGATGGGAGGCAGCGAGGCCAGTTCCCATCCCCTGCAGCCCACCTAGGCTAGGACGTCACCTGGGCAGGGCTGGGGCCAAGCCCAGGTGCGGAGCTGGGTACTGGGCCTGGAGAAGGGGTCTGGGGAAGTAGGGCAGCAGCAGTGAGCAAGCAAGGCCCAGGGCCCAGACCCCACCGAGCCAGCCAGGAGCTTGCCGCCGGCACAAGGAAAGCAGAAGAGAAGCTGGAGGACGAGGCCGGGAGACCATGCCACGGTCCTCCTGTCTGGCCAGCAGGCCTCTGGAACTGAGCTACAACTGCCAGAGGTGGCGAAGATGGCGCCTGCCCCAGAACAGCCCGGTAGGGGGAGGGGTGGGTGCAGGGCACAGGCAGGTGCAGTAGGGGCGAGGCCTGGCCGGGCAGCCTGCACTCGCTGGCCGCGGGTGCAGCACCACCTGTCCAGGGCACCTGCTGCCACCTGCCGGACACAGGACAGTTGAGCGTTTCAACTCCGGCCTGCCCTCATGGGCAGCAGGGCCGTCCCAGCAGCCAGGGCCAGCCAGGCCTACCAGACAAAGGACAAGAACCAGCAGGGGGCGGCATGCCACAGCAGTGCCCCCACCCTGGGTCCACGTGCGCCAGAGTATGCAGGTCTCTCTCTGGGGCCGCCCCAGCAACCCCAGCCCTCTTCCTGGGCCTCAGCACTGCTGGCCAGGCCCTTCCCCTGGCTTGCCGGACGGTTCCATTCCCAGAGAAGAGGGGCAGGAAGCATCTGCAGCTCGGCCCCGCCACCCGGCCCGCCTCTGCCTGCCTGGCTCGGGCAGGGGCAGCAGCGTGTCTGGGGCTGGGAGGGCGGGGACGGACGGCAGGGTGTATACCTGTCTTCTTTGCTGAATTGGGGATGGGCTTCAGCGATATCCAGGCTTTTACTGAACATTGCTTTACTATAGCAGGAACAAAGCGAGAAAACAGAGTTACTGCCACGGCCACACGCACGCAGCACAGCTGCCAGGCCCGTCTGCTGCCTGGGCCACACCTGGTGAGACCTCCACAAAACTCCGAGGCAGGGCACGGCCCAACGACCCAGCACACAGCGACGGTGAGAGAGGAAGGGGCAGGAGCCAGCACACCCTGCCCTGGATGAACTGCTAGGCAGGTGGCCAGGCCTGGAGGATGCTCAGTGTCTACCCTGACCCCAGCACCCCTCCAGTCCCAGCTGGTGGCCCGTGTGGTCCAGTGCCAAGTGGCCAAGCCGGAAGCGCAAGCAGGCTGCACGTGCCAGGCCGCAGGGCCTGTGGAGAACCTCGGGGATGGCTCCCGCTCCCTGGCAGCTGGGCCTGGAAATTGGGGCAAGAGCCAGCAAATCCGAGGCCATGCGGGACGGACAGGTAGGACTCAGCGGTGGCCCTTAGCTGCCCCAGGGGGTCAGGACAGGTGAGAGCCACACCGGTGGAAGGCATGCGCTGGGCCGCTGGGAGGGGTCCTGCCGAGGTAAGGCAGGCGCACAGCAAGCAGGACGCCAGCAGTCAGAGCGAGACAGCATGGCCGGGGGCCCAGGCGCCCCACCCTGGTGCCGGGAGCCAAGGGCAGTAGGCAGCAGTTGGCTGAGGAACTGGAAGGAGGCCCTGAGGGCCTGAGCCTTGGGGTGGGAGGCTGAGCCGGCCCTGACCCTTGGGCAGGGCCTGGAACCAGGGTGAGGACACCGGCAGCTGGGGCCGGAGCTGGCACTCAGGCAGTTTTGTCCTGATGGCCACCCAGCCACCTAGTGGTTCCCCAGGGTCTCTGGCAAGTTCCTCAGGGCAAGTACCCAGCTCCCAGGAAACAGAGGGGACAGGGGCATTGCGGTCAGACTGCAAAGCTGACCGAGGACAGCCAGGGCTCATGGGACCTCCCAAGCCCAGGTCTGTCCCAGATGACTGAGACCCCACCAGTGAGGGAAGGCTGGGACCCCTGAGGCCGCACCCAGCACCCAGAATGCCAGGGCCTCGCAGCCGCCACCCCATGTCGTCCAGGCTCTGCAGGTGTTGGGTGCCCTTCCTCCCTCCAGGGGTCCAGCTGGGACACCAGACTTGCTCACTGCAACCCCAAATTCCATGACCATGCTCACAACACTGCCACCGGCCACGCAGAGAGGCCAAACATTAGGGAGGGACGAGTTGGCTGGGCTGGAGGCTCTGACCATGGCTGGACCACATCACGGACAGCCCAGCCCAGGCCAGTTCAACCCAGTGTTGGTCTGGTCAACTCATCCCAGCCCAGGCCAGCTCATCTCACCTCATCCCAGCCCCAGACCATCTCAGCTCAGCTTAGCTCAGCCCAGTCCAGCCAGCTCAGCCCAGTCCAGCCCAGTACAGCTCAGCCCAGCTCAGCTCAGCTCAGTCCAGCCCAGC